>JAQFZG010001615.1:0-20168 GCA_034695465.1 Entomobrya nicoleti | reverse complement strand
ACATAAATGCCATAAATGTCATGTCATTTATGTCGGAGCACAAAAACGCCCGACATTTATTTCGGACAACCCTAATCATAAGTCGTTAATTCAAATTCGACTTGAAACGAAGCGGCTCAAAATAATGATGAACAATTATAGAATTACATCAGTCTGTGTTTAAAGTTAAGTACGCTCATACTTAATGCGGTTTCATTATTTTAAATAATAGTTCTTTTTATTCATTTGCATAATTACATCGCTGTTTTAATTTCAAGTATCTAGTACCTTTATTCTCGAACGGGGGTGGCATAACATTATTATAAATTCAAGTCAATTTTACCATTTAGCCCATTTTTAGGAAATCTGGTAGCAAAAACATTTAACTGTATGATATTGCAATTTCATTCGTAATTGGTAAGCGGTTTTAATTCAATAACTTAACGAAGGTAAGCAATTAGCGACATAAGAATAAAACATGTGAATTCAGACTTTTTTGGTTTCCTTATATTGTATATTTGACATGCTGTCGTCATTTAAAATTTCCCTGCGTAGCATTTATTTTAAATCTTCAAGATCCTTTTTACAGCCTTGTAACGAACAATATATTTTTGATCAAAGAAAAACTGCTGTCCTTCATTCTTTTATGATGCCTTTCACTTGAAGTTGAAGATCAACTTTCGACATGCATGAATGATGAATTTGTTTTTGAAAAGTTATAGACAGCAGTACTTGCTTTTTCACTCTTCCTTTGGCCTGTGTAATTATTCATCACAAAAGAGATTCGACCTGATCGACCATTTAAAGAGCACAACTAAATTTCCCTTGTTATCGTGATCGTGTTAGCATGTAAATGTATGCCATGCATGAAGAGACAATTTTAATCACATTCCAATAGCAGTAGACTTTAATACAAAGTTGTATAAACTATAAACTTTCAAAGGATTATTTGTGCATAATCTTCATAGTGAAAATGAAAACTAAGCGATGTTGAATGTTAAAACAAAAAAACGTAGTTTTCATACATTTTCTTTGCCATACACAATATATATGTAGACTTTTAGTTTACCTTGATTCAATTTTAGTGTTAAACTCAACAATTTGATTAATCTATTTTATCTAGTTTTTGAAAATGTAGTTAGTTACTTTTTTCAAAATCGAATTTAAATAGACCAGTAAGTGGTAAGTGAAAACAGGCAATCTCAAACCACTAAAACTAAAACCTAAACTACAATTTATTCAGGATCTTTGACATATAGCTGGAAACGAAATCAACCGGGTTGCAGACGTATGTTTTCTTCAACAAGTAAACATAGAAGACAGGATGAAAATCCTTGGAACAATCAATATTAAGAACAAGAACCAACAAGTATTTTAACCACATACGTACTTCAATCTAATTTGTTCAAACTTGGCTTCCAAATTAATTTATAAGATTACCTATGTTTGGATTATGGCATTACTCATAAAACCCACCGACTCCCCTGTGACAGTTGAAGGAAATAAGGTTTACCCAATCATGATAATGAATTTATGATACTTGTTCTTGTAGCTTGTTGGACAGTTCCCTGATTTTTGAAAAATAAAAGAAATGCTTGTTACGTACTTGTAATTAAATCAAAATAGTAAATTTTTCTGGTTACTACTGAAAATTCAAAAATGATATAAGCCGTTTGATAAGTTCATAGTAAATCGATGAGTTTTTGGCATAAGCTTCCTAGATAACTGTAGGTCTTCCCTTTTTTGGATAACCAAAATCCAAACGACAAAGCTTTTATACAAAACTCTCCATACCTTTTAATCAGTATATTACACTGACTGAAAAACAACAACCACACCACAAATTTGACATGATTGGTTACAGCCACACAGGCATGTGCTGCATTAAAAATGTACTAAAGATATTTACTCCGTTTATGTACAGAAATACATTTTAGGGGAATTCTATTTATTCTAGTTATGAGACCTAGTCTGGATTGATACTGATAAAATAAAGGTGACAACAATTCCCAATAATTGAAAAAAGCAATACAACTTATTAAAATTATTCGACTAGACATACTCACATTCATGTCCACATGTAAATCATGTAATGTGCTTTGCGAAGTCAGGGAAGGCACTTTGCAATAATCGTAAAATCTTCACATTTCTACTGTCGTATATTGTACCATTTTCAATAAAATACGCTTCAATAAAAGTTTACAAGTGGCACATTGAAATACGGTGAATACCTGAGTGAAATATATTTCATCTGAAGCCAAACAAGATAAAAACACTCCATCCACTTTCATCTTTTGTTGAACATCTAATATAGTGGAACTTTGTTCTCTCAATTAATAGTAAATTGTTTATTTGTATTTACGACGCCAACACTTCATTCTTCTTATTATCTCCCTAAATGAATATACATATTATGAACGACGTAATAACGTTGCTCAAAAAGAAAGAAAGAAAAATGTATTTTTAGCCAAGGATAAATGTACCTACGCAAATAGTTAATTGTGGAATCATGAGTCTTCTAAAACAACATATACCATCAGTTATTTTGTGGCCGACATTGTGATGAGCTTATATAATATATTTGTTGTACGTAGTTTGTATGTAAATTAAAGTTACATGCTTACACGTGGCGTTCGGTTCTGTTCTACGTACGCACATGCTAATTGTACAAAAAGGACTAGACCTATTGAGCTGATTTGTGGTCAAACTAATGAAATTCACAGAAATTAATGCCATAAATAGTTTTATTTCATTAAATCTTTATTTTAAACACAGCTTAAATTGACTGCTGATAAAAAATTGGACTGAATTAAAGCTATCATAAGACTGAATACATTGCAAACTACATGGATGACTGATGACGATGACAGTTGAACAATCATGTAAAGCAAGACGTCAAGCACAATTAACATTATGACACGTGCAGTTTTGTTCCTAATAAATTTCAAGATTGTCTTGAAGCGCTCAAGCCTTTCTTACTTACATTTCCTGTAGCGTTGTATGTGTAATTTGCAAATTCGGTGGGTAATGATGCATCTCAAATTGATGAACTAAAACTTCAGCAAGTTTTTCAAGCACACCCGTTCGCAGTGGTGAAAAGAGAAATGGTCTGAACAAAATCGGAAGATTATATACAGGAGATTCAAGGTCGGACCGGACACATGTATAACCGCAGTGCTGTGTATGTCACTAAATAATGTATTCCATTTTAAACCACGGCCAGACGTCCAGACAGACAAAACGGCTTGTGTGATATTGCGGTTTTATGGTTAAACGACATTCCCATTGTATACGACACGCACAGGTCAACATATAACGTTGTATCTGCTAATTAAAGAATCACGAAGATGAAAATATCGTGTTATTAAGATAAATTCCCTTGATAATGTGGTTAGTGAAGGATAAGATGAAAATATACATCAAGCGCAAGCGGTGATTAGTCAGTGTACATTTTACAGCTACCAGATGACATTATAATTTGTATTGAAAATATGTCACGTAGTCGCATAGTTTTACTTTAAATCAACTGAATGAAATCAGTTATTATTAAACATAGTGAAAGTTGTAAAGGTGTTGTAAAATTTAGCGCATTGCCAGGGGCAACTGAAGATGCAGATGCAAATTGTGTTGAACCAAAAGAACGATTTTTTAAATTTATACTAAAAACATCCTTCATATTAAATTCATGTGTATGATGTGGCAGGCAATAATATAGTGGAAATGTACTTAGTCGCCGCTATACAGTGCCGAAAATATGTAGACGAATTTTTTTAGTCGACTTGATTTTAGTAGTCGAATGTGTACTTAGTCGACTCTACAAAATTAGTCGACTCTACAAAATTAGTCGACTTTAGTTGAATACATAGTTAGTCGACTGCGTATTTAGTCGAATGCATAATTAGTCGACTGTCTATTTAGTCGATTACACATATAGTCGACTTCATAAGGTCTCGAATGCAATATATTTCAAACTTTTTTTCTTGAAATTCATATTCTTTGTGTTCAATGACACTACGAGTCAATTACGTTACGTGCGTCAATGCAAGATAATTATGATTGACATCGATGCTATAAAAGATTAATGTAAACTCCCATGGTTTTAAGTTATTTTAAATCGTACCGGCTATAATTTCTGTTTTTCTGTCTCAATTGAGTTCTTTTATCATCATAATTAATACATTGCTAGCGGCACGAGTATATCAAAATCAAAGCAGCGATTACAAGCAAGTTCCAGTAAGAATCAAATTATTTATAATTTTGACCGACATAAATTCAAACCCAACCCAATTATTGGGAGCTACATACACGTGTCGAATCTTTAGCTGGTTCAAAATCAAAGTTAATTAGCATTAGAGATGTCTAAGGTGACGATGCTACAAAATCGATACTACATTAGTCATTAACTATTTTTCATCTTTATAATATGGTGGTGCTAATACTACTATACCTGCAAGACGAATAAGGCACGAGACGTTTGTTTTAAAAATTATGCTTTCTTTGTTCATACTTTGTGTTCATTGTGTGAAACCAAAGTAAATGCTCAAGAATCACATGCATGTTCTTAGTTTATGAAATATATCGATTCGACAGTAAAAAATCGACTAAACATAGGTCGACTAATAAATTTCCACTAAATACTTGGTCGACTAATTAACCCTTTCGACTAAAAAAATTCGACTGTATCTACGGTCGACTGAAGGCATTTCCACTATATTATACTGACCCGTATGATGTATCCTACACGCGCCCCTTTGATGTCACCCATATTATTTTTTTAGACGATTGCATGGTTTTTTATTGCTGCATAACTCATATAAAAATAATATGACATATAACCCACGTTTTAAAACATTCATGCTGTCCGGACTTCAAATTGCCTTGCTTTCAAATTTGACATTGCGGTTATACCTAACGGCGAAAGCTCGCAATGCAATCATGATACGTCCACGACTAAGTGGCAGAAGCAGATGCAATCTTTCTTTGATACTTTCATTTTCATTCAATTAAAGAGAAAAGATCTGAAAATATGGAGAACGAATATATGTGGAGCTGTTTGTTGGCTTAAGAAACCCCATTACGACTGGGACACATTCTACAAGAAGAAAAGAATGACTGACAAGGGCATTTTGTTGACATGATCCTCTACGTCATGCTTAAAACATAAATACGTAGTAATACTGAAACAAGACTATTTGCATACAAATATGAAAAAGCTACGAATGTTAGGTAGTTTGGACTGGACTACCTTCAACCTTATCAAAAGGGCGTACTGGAATCGGCATTTTTGGCCGATGGGTGAAAGTTAGACTAGAAGTTATCTATAAATCATGTAAATTGTGAAATGTACTAATTCTAATCGAACAAGGTAAAAAAATGTAATGCAAATAAAACACTTTCTATGAATGTTTACACCTGTTTATTGGCAGTTCCTCTTATGCTTACAATTAAACTAAGAAGCATCCGCCGCGCGGATTGTTGGAGGCATCTGAAAAACTTGACTTACGTTAAAACGGAAGGAAGCGCACGTGGCTTTAAAACGGATAAACAGTAACGTCCTTCCTTCAGTAGCTTTCCTGTTAAACCATTTTTCCGTTTGCAGAAGTATTGCATGATCTCATTTTGGAATATTTCATGGTATGGAATCACTTTAATATATTTCTTTGCATCCCGTTTTCCTTCCTCCAAAATGACACAATTAAACAATGCTCGCCTTGAAACGTCCGCTGTTAAATCATTTACTTCAAAGAGGTGACATATGGAAATTGTCAGAACTAGCTGAAAAAACATGCTGAAACCCAAGAGACATACGACATTATAAATACTTTAAATTTATATTTACATTGACGTCTTTAGCGGAATATAAGCGTGTAATTTTTTTTAAATCAGGGACAGGAAGTGCTCAGAGAAATGAACATAAAGTCGTGACTTGTGACCATCTTAATTATACTTTCATTGTACATATACAACAACATCTTGCTCCCCTCGTATGTCATTAATGTATTTCTTTTCATATTTTCATACAACGCCAACGCTTTCCTCCTGTAGCATGTCCTACTTGTAATAATTAAATAAAAAAAACAATTTTCTCATTTGTACACCCGGCGCCTAAACATGTAGTTCAACTCATCTTCCCTTCACTTAATTACTAAGCGTACAAATCAATTTACATCCAAATATGGAGGCGTTTGTCTAATTTAATTTCCTTTATTGTGTGGGAGAGAATTATTTATAATACATACTTGAATTATACTAAACTGTTCTGAGTGTTTTTTGGCCGAACTCCTAAAAATTAATTTAAAAAAATTAAAAATTAAATTAACATTACCGTGAACTTGTCTTAATACAACTTAGTGTGTACAAGGTAGACATTTTGTAGGAATGTCATTAAAATAAAATCTAACTAGTTATCTTCAAATTGCCATGTAATCAAATAATATGAAATTAAACAACGAACGAACAAAAATTTATGTAGACATGGTACAAATATAGAGTTTATGGCAAAAGCTTGTAGTCTAGCAATATGTATGTAATCTTCTGTTATCATGTGTATTAAGAATCCCTGTAGAAACAAATAAATGAGCACTGTTTTAAAAGATAAGTTTAAACGGTTATAGGAACAGATGAAATGTTTTACTTATCTCGTGTGAACTAAACTTTAGAATACAAACATGCATTTATACTTGTAGTTTGAATGACGTCAAGTAAGATAATTCTAAAATGAAGTGAATAATATTTATCCCAATAAATACAGCATGTTTATATTTGTGCGTAGGAAAATATGCGAGAGTAAACATTCTTCTACAACTGGATCAGATAAACATTTAATTCTGACACTGACATTTAAAATTTCAATACTATAGCACAAGCACAGCAGGATGTCACTGAGGTAATGTTTATTGTCAATCTTCAAAAACAAATTTAGCATCGTATCACTGTAAAGCTTACGTTATATGGTGTATGGTAAGAAATGTGTAAGACAAACAAAAGCCATATTTTGTAGGTAAAATGATCACTTAAAGAAGTCGTCAAGTAAACTGTCAAGTGCACACCAATTCAGCTAAATAGTTCATAATTATGAAAGGCCGGGAATGTGGAAAATTTCCGGGGTCTATATAAATAGGCACTGAGAAGTGGTAAGTTCCATAAACAAAATTGAAGGAAAACCGGGAATCGGAGTTTCCGAAATTTCTCCGTCCCCGAACAATGCCATTCACATCCTCCATACAATCTTGGTCTTTTACAAAGTCGCCACTTGGCGTGAAATTAAAGCATTTATTATAATTCCTCTTTCACTTACTCGCATCGCTCCTCTCCAAACTCCAAACATTGTTTGAAAATATCATAAAGAGTATAAATACACACGCTCCTCTCCAAACTCCAAACATTGTTTGAAAATATCATAAAGAGTATAAATACACACATCTCTCAGCAGCTCAGTGATATTTGAAATAACAACACACACCTACAGTTTTGTGCAAAATATACATGTACAGTGAAAGCGTAAATTCTGTACAAATTCCTTATTTTGTTGATTAAATAATCTTTTATCTTAACGAAAATTATGTCAATAAATGTTACCCAAGGGATAATTAAATTTTAAGAAAACCGAACGAGTTTTTGTTAGATTCTCCATAACAGCTCCAAATATTCGTCACGTATGTATATGTACAGATTCTGTTGCGATTCAGTCAGAACACGTAACACGTATACTTAAGCATAAAAAATGAGTATAGGTCTGAGCTACGTACAAGTTCAAAGATCAGCTCAAGCACGTGTCAGTTACGCATCTTGCATTTTCAAAATTACATATAAAATGTCTCCGTAAATGGGACAACCATAAAATGTAGAATGATAATTATAATAATTACTTTAAACAGTTAATGGGAAACTGAAAAATTGTCGCTTAAACTGAATAAAAAAGAACGATCATTGAAAATTCTAGCAAACCATAATTGCTTTTGATGTTTATTTTTAGCATGAAATTCAGAATAGCATGTTCTTGAAGTAATTAAAGAAATTAAATTTATTCTTATTTGCTGCCTTGAAAAAGGTATACCTAGTTGAAAATGCTTACCATACATTGTGTAGTCAATGAAGACATACCAACATACAAAAATATATGCGATAACAAAGAGGAGGGGGAAAGTGACGTTTTAAGTGTACCAAATACCATCCCATTATCCAACATGAGCACAACTTTATGAGACTGTTACGCCACACAACGTTCCAGTTTCCAATCTTTATGAGACGAACAGTGAAATAACCAGAATTTGGATAGCATGGCAGCTAGATTGCAGCTGCTACACGTAATCTACTGTCACCCAATGATTGAACGAACTGGACCGATGGCATATCCAGACCAGTTTTGCGTACATTACAAAACACTGTCATTAACTGATATTTAATTCATTAAACATTGCTGAAACATCATGTACTTTAGTTAGATAAACTTATCGACAGATGCTAAAATCGATATTTACGAAAAATCATATCAAATGCAATTTTATTTTCACTGCTATACTGATGTGGATAATATGGAATGGAATGACAAAGGTTTAAAAGATATTTCCCAGCTTTCTAATATATTAGTTTTATAGTCGATTTTCAGATTTCAGTTGACCAGAAACTCGAGGTTTCACATTTTGAAAGCTTTGGACAGTTTAATCTCGTTTTTCTATTAAATTTGATGAAACGCTGTTCTTGTCAAGCTAGCCTTGTTCAACGTGATATTGAAAGAATGTTTCCATTTTTGTAATTTTTAAAATTTTATTTATCTCTAAAAATATTGATATTGAGAAGGCTTTGGTTTTGCTTTCCTGTATTTCAAGGCACTGCATGTTACCTTGTTAATTGACACATGAAGGGCTGACTTTCTTTTTCAGTATCAGTCAGTCAGTATGATGTGCTTAAATCTGGAAAAATCTTGCTACTACTATTTACCAATGCTACTATTAACAAATCTTGTAATTCGTTTGCGTTGTAATAGAATATAGGTTAAATTTAAGTGATTGTTATTCATTATTGCCAACACAAAAATATGTTGGTGAATTTTATTTACAAGTTATAAACTAACTTAAACGAATTACTATTAAACTACATAAATAAAGTTCATTTAACGAACTACATAGAGCCATGTGAATTCCAAAAAATACTTTAGTTTAAATATGAGGCATTTTTTATTAGTTTTGTGTATTGTTGATGCATCCCATTGATTGTATTTTGTGTACAACAGGGCCTCATAAAACCGTTCTCTTTTCAATTCAGTTTTTACTGCTAGCTACTCAAAAGCATCAATGCAATGCCTCTATACTCAAAATGTTTGCTTTACATTCAGTCTACAAACCAACATCCTCAGAATCCTCACCGTTCATATTCATAACATTCATGTGGAATGGAAACCCATACGATCCTGAGTTTAACAAAGAAATCCATTATTTATGTACCTCCATTTCATTTCAATCATAAATAGACCCTCATCACATTATCATCCAAATTTACATGCAAACTTTTCTAACGTATTGTACATTATTCCAATACATGCGATAGTGGTAAATAATATGTTGAGCCGTGGAGTGTGGACCACCACTACCACCACCATACTATGAACACTGAAAGCACATTATGCCATGTACATTCAACAAGAAATCATTCAACATCTTGGTCCTCATCTGCACTTCCCACCATCAGCAGAAGAGGCCACAACCAACCCAATTTTCTAAAATTTCAGCATGATGATATCCCTCATTTTTTGGTTGCTTGTATAATTTGCCAAACATAAATCGGAATATTTTATGCTAGTTTTTAAAACTTTGAATGATTTTGACAATCTTTTCTCTCTTTTCTCTTTTAACCATATTGATGTGATCATAATTGATGTATACAACAACGACAACATCGTCATCGTCACCTTTTACGCTGTGTCATACGCTTAGAACTTTATCACATCCTGTTGGAAACCTGCTAACAAAAAAAAAACGGTTTTTACCTTTGAATAATTATCACGTTGTTACTTGTGTGAAGCTGGTACACAACTCCTCATAAACTCCTTTACATCTAAATGCACCTTTTTCTACCAAGTAACCCGAGAGAGAAAAATGCAAAAGAAATTAACGCATAAGCTTGACTTGACATGTTTCAAACATTTTGGCAGAATATTATACAAACAATGCAATGTTGGCTTTATTTCTGAAATTTCCAAGAGGGTGTTTTGCTAGTTTTTCCCCCTTGCATTACATCATCTCTTTCAAATAATCATTATACAAAAAAAGATGCTGAACACTAAAAACATTTTCTTTTGTGACTGATATATATTTTACAACAGTCAACAGTACTAAAACAGCGAAGCCTATTAAACATACATTTTATGTCTGGCTGAATCTTTACGATGACGCTTTTTTTCTTCTCAACATTGCATTTTGTCTGGTTAAATGTAAAACCTAATATTGAGTAGAATATTTTTCTTGGTTTACATGGCTAATATTTGTTCGTAGCATCATCATCATTATCATCATCAACATAAATTCTAAAGAAAACCGTTTGTTGAGGGACGGCCGCCTTTCAGGCTCCTGACTTGCTTTCTTCGTGTACTTTCAATCCCCAAGTATCTACCACCCAACAACAGCAAAATAACCTTTTTTTTAAACCAACGGAGAGAAAAAACATCAAACTAAAAATACCTCACAGCCTTGGTTGATGTTAATATATAAAAGCTAACAAAGCTAAAAATTCACAAGTACATACCATGTTCCACCGCCTCTTTCATCTTCTTTTCAACCAACTCGCCAACATTGCATTTAGTTGGTCTACAAGCCATAAAATAATAATAACTACCAAACCAGACTACCATACCATCACCACCACCACCTCCGTTAGTTAGATACTTTGCTAGCATCAAGTTTTGTTGAATGTACAAAGCTTGTACAAAGCAATGAGGACCAGATTTTCAAAAAATACAAAAAATGTCCACCACCTCCTTTTTCCCTCAACCTTCTGCGTTTCTTTCTTTTGAAACGTTTTACAGAGGCTTGGTGTGAATATGATGCGCTGGGGCCCAACAACCTCTTGTTTTTTTCGAGTACATCATGAGACCTAGCAGCAAAAAATTTATATATTTAGCATTACAATCAAATCATGTCCACATAACGTTTCAGCATTTGTTCAGGATAAAGTTGGATAGCTTACGTGGTACAAAGATTAGTGGCGGTTGCATGCTTTTGGCGTTCTAACATCGTAGGATTTCTGAAGGTAGGGTGAATCCATTCACCCTATGTTGAGTTTTTCATCCCCTTGTGTATTATTTGTGTCTGGATCTGAATAAAGGAAAGTGTGGAATGTGAGGCCATGAGGAACTATGGGAATACACAATACTCACTCGTCTGAAATACAAGGGGATAGAAAAAAAGTACGCATTTAGTTTACTTTTAGTTCATATCCTAAAGGTAATGTTAGTTGGAAAAAAACTGTATGGTATACACTTTACTGGCTTCATGTAATTTACAATGCAATGCAGTGAATAAAATAAAATTGGTTGGTAAAATAAATGATGAAAGAGCCGTTCACAAGTAAGTTTCATGATTTTATTGAATAATTTTGAGTTTAGTTGTGTTTTCAGTTGGGTTCTTGTGTTTATCAACAACGGTTTTTTGTTGTTGTGAACGAAATCGGAGTCTGAAAGGCTTTCTTACACTTTACACTTTATGAAAAACAATTTTTAGTGAGGCTCATGATAATGCTTGGAATGTTATCCAAAATAACTATTTTTAAAATATTAAGTAACCTAAAACTTACTCCAATGTAATTCATATGCATAATTTTCCAGGAGAGTAAGATAATGGGGCAAGTTTACTCATTTGGTTGAATCGAAGTAAAAGTTGAAAACATTTATTATTTTCCTCCGAATAATTATTTCTGGAAAAAGCTACATTCCTGGAGAAAGTCAAGTGGCCTATGGCCTCCTATAGTGCTACATGACATGTCAACACACGACATGTGCTTTATGATGTGATGTGATGTGATTGAAGAAATATGGATACATACATAATAAATACATACTTAGTCCCATATCTATAAAATCACTATTGATCATCGCAACATTTTACAACGAATTTATTATTATGCAACAAGTATTTTCTTCGGAAATAATGTCTAAAATTTCAATGAAGTATTTAAAGTTCAAAACATGTCATGTCAATTCATTAAAACTATTCAAATCTGAAGGGAATTTATCAATAAAATAATTTATATGCAACACAAACCAGAGAAAATTTGCCACTATTGTTTATATTCATTTTCATACAAATTGTAAGCATACATAGATATGAAATAGTATCAAGTATTGTATGAGTACTGAATTTCATTATTATTTTTATTTTCAAATGACATAATGGGGCCATTGTGAGAAAAACCGGTAAACGTGTTAAAATTTTATATGTCGTATCAAAATCGTTATTCAATCACCAATCAGACAGATGTGCATGTGTGATGTGTTTTCCAGCCCCACAGCTTTGCAGGTACCGCGGCTCCTCGCTTGAATCCATCCAAGCTGTGCTTTGTTGCCGGAGTGCGCGCGCTACGTTGCATTTATGTGAATCCAACTTCCACGCACTCGATCATCATCTCCGGAAATTTGACAACGTGGCAATTTTTTATCTCCCACACACTCAATATGCATAAAGCAATGCAATTACGTTTCTGGAATCAATTCTCGTGAGAAGGCCCCCAAAACGTGCTTAAACGTGAATTGCATTCGTTCGAAGATGGTTGGTTTCTCGTAGAGCCCTTAATATAATATTTTAGTTGCGTTTTAATGTTGGAGTAGGTAGGCGAGTGACAATTTTTTCCCACCAGTTTCCCAAAAATAATAGGTCGCTGATCAGGGTTAATTTTTTATTTTTTAAGTTTAAATTATACAAGAAAAATTAAAGGTTAGTTTTATTTGTATATTTTTTTGTGTGTATATTAATTATGATATCCAATCTTATTTTGTTATGTTTATGACATTCACAAATTATAAGTAGTGTAAACAACTTGTACGTTTTTTTTTGTCTGCGGAAAGCTCATCATTAATTAATTTTATGTAAATATTTTAATGTCATGTCACGTGCTTATTGATAATTTACTTGATGACTTTTATTATCATTTTCTTTGCTTTTTCAGTGTCAATACATTTACAAGACAATGAAGTTCTTTTTTTGTGATATGCGAAATGGATAAATATTCAGCTTAGGAAGACTAAGGTACAAATATTTCAACCAAAGATGAAAGTACCACTAACTAACTACATCCAGTTTCCTGTTTTACAACTTACAAGTTGTCAAATTTAAATTATAGGTATGTATGTTGTATGTTTTCATATTGGATATAATAATGCAATGCAAATGCACGGGTTTCATTTTTCAGTAAACGAAAAAGCATATAACATTTCTTCTCAATCTAATTTTAAGCTTCATTTTACATTTTATTTTTATTACTTCATTTTTTCTGCAGGAACATGTTCCAAATACATGTTGCATGTGCACTTACAATAGCCTTGTTTCAATCTCTTCCATACCTTCGGCCTCTTTTCACAACTTTCAAGAAAACAACCTTATCATTATAAAAGTACAGACTAAATTCCAAATGTTCCTCACTGGGATATTTTACTATTTCTCCTTAACTGAATATTGAAAACCGTAATCTCCTTTTCCTGGTCCTCTCTTTAAATAACAGTCAATAACAGGCCTTTACTCCTTTCTCTACTTTTAACTTTTAAGCCCCTCCGTGTGTCGTTTTTTCCTTTTTTCTTTCCATTGTCTTATGCCTCACTTCAGACATTAACCCTTCCTTTAAACGTTAAATACCCATTTTAACTAACATTCTCGCTTTTCATTTTTACTTGAAAAAATTCCTTTGTTTTCGCGTTGAGGCTGAGGCTTACAGTTAAGGGATTATATGTGCGGTGGCTGTAGTTGGTACCTTACGGACCGTCCTCCTTGGTTCTCGAAAACCACTGTTAAACATCTCATCTCAAGCAATACAATCAGTACTCCAATGATATACCGCTACTTACCTAATGCATGCCACCACTGGCAACGTTCATAATGATGATAACATTACATGAAAATACTAAGAAATCCCTTTATCCCTTTCCAAAACAGACATACTACGTGCATATACATACCTATACATGAGTAGTCACAAACATTGTCTGAAAAAAATGCATGAAAGTTTATGTAGGAAAGGGTTTTCAAATGTACAGTAAAGTATTGTATATGCGTCTACTACCAACTTAAAAAAATATCCTCATATCATTCCTTCTGCCAACTAACCCTCTGCTTTCTATATAATCAAATATCAACATTCTTCCACCTTCAGCAATACTAATAGAAATAGATATGCAACAATGTTATATGCATATATACATACATTCATGTTATTTACATTTCATAATATTCATATGTGCACAATATATCGTGACTTCAAAGTTATCATCTGCATCTCCTCTTTACTCCTATGTAGCAAGAAAAAACAGGAGCAACCACTATTTCAAAAAAATACTTTGTTAATTATAATTTTTCCTGATATTAAGGAAAGTAATCGAAGTGAACTACTAAAAATGTTTGACAATTCTTTAATTTTTTCTGTGAAATTTTAGCCTGAACAGTGTAGCTGAATTATGGAACGCAGGACCTGCAGTTTAGTTTAAGGTAAGAAACGGGCCTTATAATAGCAGAAAAATTTGTCCAAAATGAGATAATATAAGAATTTGATTTAACTTTTGTCATTTTATTCTATTTTATAGTGAGTGCAGTGAGCAGCTAAAGTTTGGTTGAACTGAGAGAAAAAATGGAAAGTTTATATAAGGTTTTTCACAAGGTCCTTGGAAAAAATGTAGGGCCTTATCTAAAAGCGAATAGAGACTTTTAAAATATTTTAGTGTTTATATATTAGCAAATTTATAGTTTCACATTGACGTGAAAAAATAGAACCCATCGTGATACACGATACAAAAGAAAGTCCATCGTTCACCGTTGGAATCGCGTTACTTTGTTGGCCTGGTCAACACGAAAGGTCACTCTGAGTACCTCATACAGAGCATTTATTGAATAGCGACATAAGGTAAGAAATTAATTTTGAGACTTTGCTTTGCAGCAAATTTGCTTAAAGTGCTGCTAAAAATGATAGGGCGCTTGCTCTCGCTATAGGTTCCATACTGTTTCATGAAAATTGATCGCAGTTCCTATTTCATTTTCAAGAAAACTTTGTAAATACTGAATTTATCAGGGAAAATTGCTTAAAAGTAAATATTTCCAAGTAAAACATGCGCAAGTTTCAAGAACATAATCAATAATATGTAAAATCATTCGATAACATCGTCTGTGGCATTTCCAAAAGGAAACAATATTGTTTTTTGATGGATTTCCTTTAAATATTGTATAAACTATTGTTTGTGATAGGAAGAGGAGGAGGGCAATGTTTTTGCAAATTAGTATTTTTCGTCATAAATGTTCGTCTTTTAGTGAGGCGACAGTGAAGATTTAATCTGGATTTGTAGACGTTCAGTTGTCAGAATATTTTGTAGTTGGAGCCTGGCGGTTCCTCATCCGGTTACAGTTAAGATCTCCGTGTGAAGAATTATATTCACTTATTTTATTGGCGTCATTTGCGAATGTGCAATTTTTATTAGAAAAAAAATATAATTAATTCTTCAGACTGGCTGCAAAATAGTTTTTTTCTTATGTTTTTTTTATTCGCCATCATTTTGCGTTTAGTCGCAAGATGGATCCGCCATGCATTCATGCAATCCAAAATGAAGCAGCGTACTACAGCACAACACATCGTGTTGCAAGCTCGTCATGCGTCTCATCGTCAGACAGTATGCTGGTTACTGATTTTCCATGTTTCTAGCGATAAGGAGACGTATTTTTAAGCGATTTTATCTATTATAATGAGCTGTAGTTAACATTACCTCTGCATAATTTTTGTTTTGCAAAATTACGCAGTTGTATTTTCTCCATTACTACTTTTCCGCATATGAAATCACAATGTGCTGAAACAAATTATGATGGATATTCAAAATACATTTTTTGTCAAATATTCTTTGATATGTATACTTTGTAGTATAATTTAAATAGGAAGAAGCCTCTTTTAAAATAATATTACATGAATTTGCATACGCCCTCGATAATATCTACATTGAGAAAGAAATTTCAATCACTCCTTCCGCTCATTGAAGGTCTGTGACGTTTTCCACGAAACTAATGAATGATATTTCTTATTTTTTCCCTTGATATATTCCATGGTTCTTGAATCCACAGAGAGTGAATTGTTGTGAAGGGCATTATGCATATTTTCATACGATTCGTATTTTATTGATCAATTCACTCATGACTCAAGAATGTCATGAAGTATTTTATAGCTAATTTCATTTTAAAGCTTAATTAAGGCCATAGCAGTCGAAAACATTTAATTGAAGAACAATTTCAACAATTAATTGCTGATAGTGACAAAAAAAGCCTATGATGTAATTTACTGTTACTGAAATAACTGCACCTAAAAATGTGTTTTACTGTTGACTCTCTTTTCGTGCAGTCGACATCGACATTCATTTTTGCACATTTTAGAGATGTTAAATTGTACATTACTTTACTACAACTACTAAACCATAAATGTACATACCAATCAGCTTGGATTATTACTGCTGCCACTTTTCCCTTTACCGTGTATGCATTGGGTTTATGTACGTGTATATTTTTCGATGCAAGTGCAAAAAAGTACTTCAACTTTTCGTTGGTTGTCCTTTAGTCCATGCACATCACATGCATATATTTATGTATGTATGCTTGTATGAAGTCATCACTGTACACGATTGAAGTTGTAATAAAAAAGCGCAATCTGCAATAAATGCCCATATTACTGCTCCTCTGTTGACTAAAAGATATTACAAAAAAGTGCGGTGAATTGGATTGGATATATATGATACGATAGGATAATATTATGTCGAAAGTCAAGTAGAAAAAAAAAGTTTTTTCTCTCTCGATTTTCCCCTTTTGAAAGAGTGAAATAGATGGATGGAGACTAAATGGAGAGCATTTGATGTTATTATTATGGTCATTTAAAAGGTTGTTTATTGGTTTATTACTTTATTACTACTGCCTGGGGTTTGTGTAGGTAGAATATGTTCTTCTTTATACTAGCAAGGTTTTCTCGTCATTTTTTTTCTTCGGCACTCAAAGTTAGTCTCAAAGAGTTGAACTCAGTCATGCACATTTTTTCTTTTGGAAAATGGCAAATTTCATCTTGAAGATGTAATGCAAAATAAAAACGTGCAGTAACAATGCACTTTTCTCGTTACATGCGACGAGATAATATACATTTAAGGTTTTACGTCAACTCCGTTGACATATTCTGCCTTTCGCGAAAAAAAAACATATTTTTTTTCAAACTAAAATGAATGATAAAATGGGTTATAAGAAGAGGATTGGAAAGGAAATAGTTATTTTAGTTTTTGAGAGTTGAGTAGTGATCAGAGGGAAAAGTATACATAGTTTGAAGAATTGAAGAACGTCTATCGGGATGGATGGATCGCGTACTTCATTTTATGTGCATTTTTAACAGCTTTCAACTCTCCTAAAACATTCACTTGGGTGGTGGTGATGGCAAAAGGAGAGTTTTGTAGTTTTTGCAACAAATGTAGTAGTAGTTGTAGAATTCGCAATATAAGACAGGATTAATGAGATGACACTTGACAAGCATTTTGCAGCCATCCCGCTGCTGGTTCTGTCGGTCGGTTCCTTTTTCAATAATGTAAAAGACAAGTGGAATAATAATAATAATAAGAGCAATGAAATGGGCAATGAAAATCCAGGGATATTTTTCGGTTTCAAAGAAAAGGGAGCAGGTGGAATGGATCCTATTTTTGTGGCATGGTCTTTGGCGTCTACACACATATATTACTATTACGAAGAACGCAGAACAAGTAGTAATTTCTCGTGTAATTCCTCATTTTATGTGCACTCATCAGAAAAACGTTAAATAAAAACAGGAGAGCGCTACAAATCTTGAAAACAGGGAAAACTCTACGCTGAGAGAGAGAACACGCCGTAAAAACAAAACTTTTCCCTTCCGTCATCGTAGAAGCAATAGGAAAAGTAGTAACAGTGGCAGTTTCAGTTTGTTTTTTAAAATCCCATAACATAATTCAACTAGAGAGAGAGTGAAGATGGAATAGAGTAGAGTAATGGCCCATATTTTTATGTTATTATGTCGTTGCTTCAACTTTAACTCTGATGTTGCTACACTGCCATTTGTTGGTTCATTGATTCGCCGTTGTTTTTTACTTTTAGTTATTGTCCCACAAAAAGAAAAGTGTCGTTGATGATTTTGAGTTAGTTTTTTGGGGGTGTGCTAGTAAGGGTACAAGAAGAAAAAAAGTAGGCAAAATAGCGTTGTTACTTGGTGACGACGGCGGTGGTTGTGACACAGACCATATTAAATGTATTTGTGTAGGTCCTGTCCTCGTACATTTTAGTTTTGCGATGGTACTCAACTCTTTTCTCTTGGTTTACTTTTCAATAAGCGAATATGAAAAAAAGGGTCTTGGTTTACAGGTTGGGTGGTGGAATATAAGAAAGTATTAAAACGTATTGAAAATGTAGGAAGTTTAATGATAGCAGAGAAGGAAGAATGAGGAAATAATAATTTCTTTCACGAGTCTTCTGAGTGGAACAAAAAGGCATTCTGTTGTAATTTTTTACATCAGGTGAATTTTGATGTTATATTTCACATAAAACTACGCCAAAAAGACTACTTCCACCGACAACTCTTCCTTTTTTTGCAAACACCGCAGCTCACAGCAGTAACTCAAGTCACTCAAGTGTACACGCAGTCAAAATGATCCATCCATCTATACATACATAACTTGATGTATGAGGAATTCGCGACCAATTTTTTTCCCTACAGTTTGTCTCCTGCCTGTCCTGTAGATTTTATGACAATTTTGATGGTTTTGATTTGTCAAGTGCTTCTCATATCCTAGATCCTCCTCCCGTTGTTTTGTAGCTGCTTTTTATTGCGATTCAAATTACTTTCTCAAGGATTTTATTTTATACGTTGCATTTATTCGTCGGGTTTGGCCTGTATCAGGTTCTCTCCTTTTTTCCATGGGTAGATATGTGGAAGCTGTCTCCATATTTCTGGAAATTTCATCAGCATCAAAAACAAATATAATGACTCTAGGGATTTCCAGAGATCCATCAAGTACTTTCCAAATGATTCATTTAGTACACCACCACTAATTTTCAATCTTCTTCATCATCTTCATAAATATTCATAATAATCATAATATCAAGCCATAATATTAAACATTATGGTAGTGGTAGTGAGTGAGTGGGTACAGCGACAGCCATCGTTTTGTCTAATTAGTCATTTTGAAATTGGAACCAACATTGGTTCTAGACGGTTGTTACGGTGGTTTAGAACCCGAGCGTTGGTCGTGCGCTGGGTTATGTTAGTTAAAAGCGTATTTTAGTGCTTACATAATTTGCGATGGCATATCATAACATGCTATGACGATATTGACGAACGACGAGAAACATTGAACCACCGCTACACAAGTAATAAAAAGTTGGTTTTATAGTTTATGACTTTTTCTCTGTTCTCTCTGTCATATATATGTACGTTGTAGAATTTGGCCATTAAATGAACTTGCTTGCTTCTCAGTTTTCCGGTTTTTATTCCCATTTACCAAAAGTAATGCAACTAAAACAGAGTACCCTTTTTTGTTGGAAAGAGCAAGCTGTGTGTAGTATGATGTAGTTGACTACTGTAGCAAAAAAGGAAGCAAAATATTATGTAGGTGACACTAGATACTCCACACAGTCCACAAAAAAAGAGCCGTGCCACTTTTGGTTAGAAAGGATGTGTGTATTAACTGGTGTCGAAAAACATAAATGTTTTGTAAACTTATTGTTAGTGTTGTACTGTTGTAATAACAATTCACAAAATATATTGTGCAAAAAAAACTGCCCTCGAAAAATCAAATGCCTACACCAAAGCTAAGCTAATAAATGCCAGGAAAAATTAATGGAGATTTGGTATTTTTTGCAGTGTTGGCTCATCATCATCCTTAAAATACAATGTATTTATTCACAGTTTTCATACTACTCCCGTAATAAAAGTATTCCTTGAATTTTTAACACCTTTTCGCAAAA
>JAQFZG010001614.1:0-20176 GCA_034695465.1 Entomobrya nicoleti | reverse complement strand
CACAACATCGTTAACTATATTATAGTTGGAAGAGTCATGTGAATATGGATGTTTATATCTACGCATCCAACTATATAAACTTTCCTTATCATACATTTCCATTTTGGTTTCATGTACTAATACGTGTATAGGACTGCTATCACTTGGCAAAGTGGATCGATATGGAATATCTGTTGAATGCGTGGTAAATATATTTGTATGTTTGCCAATAGCTAACATATATTCGGGCATTAGAAGATCTACTTGAACTTGACACTGCCATAATTTTGAGGCGACGGAAAAAGCTTTAAGGTTAATACCAACGCAGTAGCCACTACTGTGCTCGGGGTAATTTCGAGAAATGTATGGGCTTATTGGCGTGAAGTATTTGGAATAAGGACAATCATGTTTGATATCCGGGTGTTTAGTAGATGGTCCTTGTTTTATAAATGTTTTATTAAATGATGGCACATTTTTTGGAATCCATAACAATTGTGGTTCCTTGTTTCGAAAAAACCGTTTGTTTTTATGATGTGGGTAGAGAAACGCATAAATAAATTGTCGTAATATTATTGGTATTTTTAAACCTGGGTAATTAATTTGAACTCCACGAAAATTATTCACTGCAACGAGACAACCATCTGGTTTGAATACGTTTAGTATTGTATCTAAGCTCTTAATTGTGTCGTAACTTTTAAGTGCATTCTTTTGATATATTTGGTACGCAGCTTTTGTTTTTCGAAAGGGAATCGTGCCGTAATAGGATGATATTATATCAATGTTCTTGCCCAAAACTTTTTCAGGTATTTGAGAAAATGATGTTATGTTAAGAAAATATATATAGCTGTGTGTTTGATTCTGGGAAATGGAGCTTACGAATAATGCTCTCAGTAAAAAGGGAAGTATTACAAGATTCTTCATTTTTGGTTGGGAATTTTCCAAAGTGGTTTGGTGTGTGGACAAGCCAAGAAACAAGTTATCTAAACTGCTAGTGAAGCAAGAAAACATATTATCCAACTTCTATTGCGTCGCAGTTACGTCTGAGGAAGCTAATTATGCCTTACTGATTAGTTTTCATTGATTTTTTAAAAATTAAAACTTAGCTACCCAATATATAGTTTTATGCAATGTTAGTTACATAGGAAAAAAATACTGTGTAATATTGACCGGATCAAAGACATATAAATTTATCCAGTAGTCTTGTCTAGTTATCTATTAACTGGTTGTTTTAGTACGATTTGTCTAGAAGTGTATTTCAATTACTCAATCATCTTAATTTTATTCGGATTTAAATTTGAATATATTTTATGAGATCACATTTTTATTAACAATCGTGATGATATTTGATCCATGTACTTGATCAATGCTTTATCAGGCATTTGAGAAAATGACTTTATGTTAAGAAAATATTTATAACTCGGTGTCTGATTATGCGACATTGAGCATACGAATAATGATCTCAGCAATATCATAAAAAGATTCTTCATTTTTTATCGGAAACTTTCAAAGGTAGTTATGAAAGCCTGAAAACAAGTTTGCCAAAGTGGTAGGGAGGCATGAAAACATATTATTTAACTTTTCTTATATATCAGCTACTTCGTATGAAGCTAATTATTCCTGACTAATTATTTTTCATTGATTTTTTTCGAATTAAAACTCGGCTGCCAATATAAGGTTTATACAATGGTTGTTCTATCAGAAAAAATGCTGGATAATATTGTCCAGATATTTTTGTGACATTTTTGCGATCCAAAAATCCATACTTTATAATTTGTATCAGAACAAAATAAGATTTAGTATGGAAAACACTGTAATCAACAATTTAACTTGATGTTTATGATAATAGTATTGGTAGGGCACATTAAATTCAGTCTTTTTCAAAAGGTGCAATTGCAAACCTCCATGCAGCGTTTATGTAATATGAAGGTATATAGTGTACAATGTTTTGTGTTATCAGTGGTTCGTCGCTTGAGATATTCAGGTTTAAAGTATGATATTTTATCAATTGATTTTTTGCATGTTTTTGACTATTTTGCTGCTGTTAAGCCAATGTGTCAGAATTTAAACTTTTAACATTACAGAACACATGGTAATAAAAATACATGCTAAAGCCCATTCACTTTTTCATGAGTTACTCAAAACCGAAGAGTAATAAAATTCGATGAGTGACGTAGCAGCAGAAACTTAAACCAGCGCTAACCATACGTTCTTATTCTTTCTTATCCCAATCGTGTAAACGCAACGATAAGTGTAAGTGTACATAAAAAAATTTAGCAAATTAACTGAAACTGTACATTATTTTTTAAAGATAAAATCTGCTTAAATAGAGAATCTACCAGAAAAGCTGCATATGTAATGTGTAGTACAATTTTTGTGATCAAGGTATACCCACTTTTTTGATGATTGATGATGAATTGTTGTACATTTAGGCTAACAAAATGCATTTCAAAAAATAATAAACTTTTTAGCACGTACAAAAATTATTTCTTCACCGATTTTATATAATATATGATAAAATAAAACCGATTGAATTAAACTGCGGAAGTTTAATTTATAAACTATGATAATTGTCGAATAGCGTTGGACCATGGAAACAAATATTTCAATAAATTGGCTGCTAAAATGCATGCAAAGACACACTCAATAATATATCCATGCATATTACTATCCAAATTCAAGCGTACACATAACCACTTGTTGAGCTACAAATGCTATACTGACGTTCTCTTTGTTAGCTTTTTCAGGTTCGACATTCGACACTGTTCATAGCAGACTTTGCTGAGCTTTGAAATCTTCAGAAAAAGATATGCAGGCTAAGCATAAAAGGTACATGGGTATCTCTGTACATACTTTTACTCTGGTGTGTTCACAACTGTTGCTTCTACGAAGACTGGACAGCACCCTATTAAGAAAATACACTCAACAATTATATTCACACATTTCCTTAAGAGCAGTGCAGCTGGCTATGGTCATGTGCAAATTCCATATATTATCAAATGCTCTTAAGTAAAAAAATAGTGTCACGCAAATTTAATCGTATAAAATATGTTTGTTTTTTAAACTCCTCTTCTCTCCTTTATTACACAATGCAACAGTAAAAATAGGCTTTGTTAATTGCTCACTTTTAACCAGAGAGGAAAAAAAAATTGAGGTTATGTTTTGTCCAAAATGTTCAACAAAATTGTTGCATAATCCATTTTACTATATTCAGTATCAGTGAGGCAGATAAGCGGTTACCAAAAACAACTCTGCCAATTTACAACTTTTATAAAAATCCTTTCTTTGAGTAACGCATTTTCTGTATTTCTTCATAGCATGCTACTATTGTATCTGTGAATAACGTAATTCACAACAGTGTGATGGTAAAATGTTGATAATGCCAATGATATTTAACAAAAAATACTCTACAAATGCAGTTGTACTGCTGACCATCAGAAGCAAAGATGAGCAGCCACCGGAACCTCATTTTGCAATATTTTCAGTTTCAGCAGCTTACCACCCGTTTGGTAAAATTTGGTTTTTTTCATGGTCACTGGGTTTACTTCTCTGGCGTTTATTGAACTGCACTTGCGTTGTTTAAACTGACTCTGACTCTTACAGGTTTAGCTTTTCTTTCGACAAAACTCAAATATAATATTTTAAATATTATGGTTTCACTATATCGTAACTCGCAACAGCACATGATGCACACAGTATTATATTTTACTTTTTGATTTTTCATGTTAAAAGAACAACCGGATGGAACGAAAAAAAAATGTCTAAATCAAACCATGTAGAACTTTTCTAGCATAACGAAAAAGTGTACAGTGCAATAAATGTGTACAGGTAGCTTACTTCACATGTTTTTATACATTGCTCAGTAAAAGTTATCTCTTCGATTATGTCTTTGTATCTTGCAGAATTTTCATATAATTACTTACATATAATTTTCATTAAGCTGAAGATTTTTTTTGTTACAGTTGGTAGTTTCACAGCAAGAATGGTTATACATTATACCACAGAAAAAACCAGATACCAAAAATGAAAGGAATAAATGTTGTAAAATCAGTTATTTTGTTGAAGGAGGCTGAGATGAATGCATTTATTTTGCATCCATCTCAGTCAGGTTAGTGTTCGATCTAAGAAAAATACTGGCAGGAAACTAGTGTACATTTTTCATTCCAAAATGTGTTAAAAGTTTACAATTAAAGTGTGAAACATTAAATGTTCAATATGAAAAAAAATCCAGTTATTGTTAAAAGTGGTTTCATAATTTTTATTTAGTAAGGAATATGATTAAAGTAACGAAGTAAAATTGTAATAAAATTCTTTTTGAATTATACGTGTAATTTATCAATGCTAAGTCACAAATTAATACCGTGAAAAAAAAACACAGAAAATTTGTGCTTGTTTCCATGAAAGTAATTTGTAAAATTTTGGATGCAATTTTAAATGTGAAATCTAGTTGAATATTTTATTGCTACAGTTGCAGTTAGTAATCTAGCAGTGTTCCAATGGGCGACTCAAATAAAACCGAGTAAATGAAGTTTAATAAAAAAAATCGTTACATAATTGGTTTTTATCTTACCAATCACTGTAGAATGAAAGACACATTTTAATAACGACAGACATCTCGAGTTAATACACCTGGTGAAGACAATGGTCGATATCAGAATAATTTGTAAAAAAAATAACGAGAGTATTCATCGTGGATTATAATTTTCTCCTTTTTTAAATTAATTAATTTTTACTAAAAGTCATAAAAAGAAGTCGAAAAAAAAACATTTGAACTTATTGTGCAGCAAAATTTTTGATCAATTACATTTTCTCTTCAAAAAGAATACGAAACTGATTATAAAATATCCAAAAATGCATTTATAAGTATCAATTAAATTAATTTAAATTTAAATTTTAGTAACTTTTGTTTTGGTTCGAGAAAGAAAAGAATTTGTCAGTTCGATATTGAATGGAAGGTAATAAAAATATGTTTGTTATATTAATTTTAACAATAAAGATTTAAAGAAAAAATACAGGATAAACATTTGTTATTTACATTTTAGGCTCCACCCGAGCAAGATAGTTTGATCCATTTGCGATTATCAGGGGGAGGACGAACAACGTTATTTTTCATCTTTCTGAAGGAGAAATAGTCTCGAAGGTAACCGACAAATGCATTTTAAAAATTTATTTCATCGTATTATGATACCATGTTAAGTAGTTTTTTTATTAGAAATCTTCTGCTTAACATGATTGCAAAATTAGCAATGATTCGTCTTATATTTTTCAGAACTCAGCTTTTTCACTTCCCCTTTGGAAGCGGGCCATTGTACAAAGAACTTCTACCAATTATGGTACATTTATGTCTCTGGGCTCCAAAAACTCAAGTAATGAGATTCAATTACATTTTTTCAAGGTGCTTCATGATATTGTATGAAAAGGAAGGCAGCAAATAAGTATAGGGATTAAATTAAATTATAAAAAACTCTGTCGAATAATAATGAAGAAAATCCTTTAAGTAAAAAATAAGACCCAGTAAAAATTAATAGGCGACCGTTATTTTTAACTGAATTGTGAAGTTCAGTATTAACAATCTTGCTATATATTTTCATGAAAACAGGATCCATAGTTAGTACTTCTATGGCACACTTAATCCATACCGTTTTGGAACTGATTGGTAATTACCTGTTAACGAAAAATACATCACATCACCAACCTACTGGATAGAAAAATCCCTATAATTCGCTCAGAAAACCGTAAATATTTATCTAGCATTGTTGATCACAACTACTTTTCATCTGTATTTTTATAATGAGAATCTAATTAACAAACATTATTTTTAAATGAACAGTTTTACTTTAAAAATCACTCGTTTTAAAAGTAATGTAGTTAGTTGATTATTTTTTAAAGCAAAAGTTAATTTTTAAATTTAGTTGGTTTGAAGGGCAGCACCTACCTAAACGACAGAAAAATGTTATTAGGTTTAGACCCAACAAGCTTCTTAACAGTACAAATATATCAAAAAAACATGTAAATGATATATAATCCAGAAAATTGAAAGAGAAATCATTTTTATGATTATAAAATGTAGGACTAAATGAAAAGCTTTTATTTTTGGAGGCTGTCGGGCTGACCAAGACGAAAAGATATGCATAAAGAGAACCGGATACCTTTGTGTGGACAATTTGTAATAATACTACTGGTGTTATTACTTCTTTTTGACAAGTTAATAAATTCCAAAATAGTCAAGGTAATTAAATAATGGAATTTATTCACTATAGCCTACTCCTATTAAAAATGTGAGAATGATTTATTTATTTATTTAAGCAGTTAACTAAAGACTCGACATCAATACAAACCGTTCAGAAATGTCACTAATCCAAACTACTCATCCAAATCGATCATCGAGATCAACGGTATTGCATAAATGGTCAACAATTGTGTACATTTATGAAAATAACGTCCTAGGATCAACGTGAGCAGAATGTTTTTAAATTACTTCTAGCATTATTAACGGGTAGCTGTAGAGATTAAGTACAACTGCTATCATTTACATTTTCATATATAAATGTTTTTAGACTATTTAAAAAAAATTACGAATGCAGACTTATTTTTAAGCTAAAATAGGATGTAAAATGCATACTATGTGTTTTGTGAGTACAAAATACGTGTATTTATAATAATAGAGTACACAATCTTGTACCGCAGATACATAATATATTATTTTAGCAAGTTTTTGTTCATTTTAAAAAGAACGTAGGATTTTTATTGTATTTTGAATGTTTGTTTTGGAATTTAAGAGCATAAATATTATTGGCATAACAGTTCTCTAGTCTTTAAAACAACTACTTTTGCCTGTTAAATTCCGTCAGAATTTCTTGAAGAAAAATAATTGTGACTGACTTTCGAACTACAGTAATTTTAACGGGAAAGTGAGGTTTTTGGCAGAAAATGATTTATTTCAGTACATTTATTTTTCTTCAAGAAATTCTGACGGAATTTAACAGGCCAAAGTAGTCGATTTATTAGCTAGAAAACGATTTTCCCAATATTATTTAAGCCTTCGCTTCATGTCAATCAGCATAAACCAACATGACAATAACAATGTCTTACTCATGTGCAAGGTTAAAGCTAATAACATTTACCAGATAGCTGACTAAAAACTAAAGTTCATCGAGCTTTGTTAAAAAGTAGCTATTAGCTAGCGAAGCCAAAAAACTTAAATATTTTACGGCATAAGACACTAGCAAAAAAATTGTGTGCATTGTTGTTGAAATTAAACCAAAATTAAATAGAAATGAAAAAATCCATACTAACTATTTAAGTATGAATATCAGCAGTGACGAGGTAATCAGGGCTAAAATATAAAATATTTTTATAGAAAAGAGAAATATTTTACTACCTTCCATTATTAGTGCCGTAGTGTAAAATTCGAGTGAAGTTTATACCAGTATGTAGGATATAATTGTTTGATTGGAATACTTATCGAGACTAAATTTCCTATAGAAGATAATATGCAGAAATTAAAAAAAAACATTTGCTGTCAAATAATTTTTCGAAAAGTTAGATGAATGTTTAGTTAAACAAAATACGAGAATATTTTTAAAAATATGGCTATGAAGGCTCGGAAATTAAATGGGCTAAAAAGTGTAAGAAAAAATTATGGCGGAGTTTCGAATATTGAAAACAGAAGCATCCATATTTTCGATTAATAGTCTTAATTGTAAAGAGCCCACAGAGCCAGTGGAGGTAGTGCAAAGCGAGAAAATGAGAGTATCTAATGACCTTACAATCATCAATGCACTACCATTCATCAAATTATTTTAACAATAATCAATTCAATTGAAAAGTACTAAAAATGAGTAAAAACCATTTATAAAATTTACGACAATCATTTTAGAAGTGATACTGGACTTTGGAGTATTTTGTTGGCAGTTGCAATTATTCTTATGATGCTTCTTGAAAGCGCGAAGGCTTGTTTTTAAGTTACCCACGTTAAGTCCACGTTACTGATTGTTTATATAGGTTATGTCCTACATCTGTTAATGTAGACAGCATGTAGTTTTTAACACAGTTCATTTTAATTTTTCCAATTACAAGTGTAACAAAGTATTGTATGTATGAGAATGAGTATGTATATTCCAGTTTCATCAATATTAAAGGCAAACAGCCGTCACACATAATAAATCCAGAACGATTCTGTAATTCGTTGAGCAGCGTTTTAGTTTAAAATCAAGACTAACTTTTATTATTGTCTTAGAAATATTTATACAAAAATATTAGGTGTTCGAGTGATTGGGTGAATGAACATGAATATCGAATTGTGAAACATAAATTTAATTGATCAACAAACTTATTTCCTAATTTTTAAAATTAGTGATGTGCTAATTTTATAAAGTTTGGTGATATGATTACAAATCCTCTCGCGTTTCTGAAAAAAATCCGGTAGGATTTATAAGAAATAGGTTTAGTAGTGGTGCGTCCAGATTTAGTAATAAACGTGTTTAATATTATCATTAATATTAGTGGTTACAGGTAAACTCACTTTAGGTAATTTAACTTTAGATTTTCTATACTTAACAGGTGAGGTGTTAGGTAAAATTATTTTTTCAATAGGTATGGGGTGATCATTAAGTGGTTCACCATTATTAATTTTTACATCATCATTATCATTGATAATTTCTTGTTCGTTATCGTCATCAGACCGTACATCGAGATTTGACCTTTTACGAAATAATTTAATTCTGTTAACGTGAACAATAGCTGATCTAAATACTCTTGCTCCTGCTAACGGTTTTAATTTATAATGCAAAGGTGAGGTCTGTGCTATGATTTCATAAGGTCCTGTATATTTAGATAATAATTTCTTTGTTAATCCTTTTTTGGCGTGAAGTCTCAAACAACTACTTTTTGACCAATTTGATACGAAATATCATGTCTGTTCTTTTCATTTGATTTTCGATATGCTTGTTGTGCTAGGAGTAAGTTATGTTTAACTTGACTTCTGATTTGTTGACTGTCATGCAAATAATGAATAGATGGACAATCAAAAAGGAAGTGATGGTTGTCGATCATATACTATTTCATAAGGACTGAAACCTGTGCTTTTGTGTTGGCTGGTGTTAAGACCAAAACATGCACTACTGATATAAGTATCCCAATTTAATTTATTAGTATTACAATATTTGCTAATTGCTTCTTGAATGGATCGATGAGCCCTCTAAACTGCGCCTGCAGCTGCATGATTGTAAGCAGTTATGTATACGGTTTTGGTACTTAATCGTCCATTGATCTCTTGTAATAATTTTGACCTGTTAATCTTCGCATTGTCGAAGACTATAGAGTCAGGTAATCCAAAGCATAAATACCCATTTTCTATAAGGAATTTTGCTAAGGTCGCAGTTGTGGCTTGAGGTACAGCTTTAGCAATTATGTATTTAGAAAAATAGTCAATGCACAATATCACATATTGATTTTTTCGGGATGGTAATGTGTATGTTGTGTTGTGCGCATTTGATGCAATTTTATACATAATCATACAATTCGATTTTTAATTTGGGATTATAATATTTGTTTTTGATTTTTTGGTATGTACGATCTATACCTTGGTGTGAACCCATACGATGGTCATGATAACTATAAAGAATGTCTTGTAGTAGTGATGTAGGTATGCATAGAAGTAAAATCCCAGTCATAGGGTGACAATAATACACCAAATCATCTTTAAGTGCAAAATGCTTTGCGTCTTTTGCATCTGCATTCTTCTGTAACCGTTCTCTAATATTAATCAAAAATGGATCTTGTGTTTATTCTTGAATAAGTGTAGTACGATAATCTGCGCCGACAATATTATGTATTGTCGCTTTTTCTAAATCCTGATGATTGTGTTTTCGTTCACGTTCCTCGAATGGGATGACACGTGATAAAGCATCCGGTGCTTGCATAAGCCTGCCTGGCCTATGTAAAACGGTAATATCTCTTGAGTGCAAATCTAATAACCATCTACCAATTCTAAGATTTTTACTATTGCTTGTTTTCATGAGTAACATGATAGCCATATGATCTGTGTATACTGGGATTTTTCGATTAAATGTGTATTCGCTGAATTTCTCTAATGCCCATATAAGAGCTAGACATTCTTTTTCACTAGTACTATAACGACTTTCAGTTGGGGTTAAAAGTTGAGATGCATATGCTATTTCCTTTTCATCCTTTCCTCTTTTCTGAACTATAATTGCTCCCAAAGCAAAATTACTGCTGTCAACATTCAAGATAACTCCATCGCGCTCATTAAAGTTTGAGAGTACTGGCGGCGTAGTAAGTTTCTCTTTTAATAATTCATAAGCAACTTGACATTGCTTAGTCCATAAAAAAGGAACATCTGTTTTTGGTATATGTAAGAGAGGTTTACTAATAGAGGCAAAAGTTTCTATATGACGACGGAAATACCGGCACAAGCCTAACACATATTCCAATTCTTGTTTGTTCTTTGGAATTGGAAGGAGTTTGATTTCACTAACCTTATCCGGGTCTATGGTTATGCCCTCAGATGAAACCAAATGCCTTAATACTTTAACTTGATTTTAAAAAAATTGGCACTTTGATGGTTTAAGTTTCAGATTATATTTTCTAAGCCTTTGGAATAAATCCTCCAAATCTTGCATATGCTGTTCGAATGTCCCTGAATAAATTAGCAAATCATCCAAATATTGGAGTTAATTTTTATGTAGCATGTTAGAAAGAACACGACGTAGTAACCTGTGCATGAGTGCTGGGCTTGTCTTTAAACCCTGAAGCATGCGTGTATATTCAAATAGACCATTTTGAGTAACAAAGCCTGTGTTTTCTATGTCATCGAAATGGATAGGTAAATTATGAAAAGCGTTATTAATATCTACACATGAAAACCAATTTGCGCCATTTAATGAACCAAAGATTTGGTCAATGCGTGGCATAGGAAATAAATCACTCGGTATGATCTCATTCAATTTTCTCAAGTCGACACATAAACGATAATTACCATCCGGTTTACGAAGTAATATGACCGGTGATGACCATTCAGATTTTGACTCTCTAAATTATATTTTGTTGTAACAAATCCTGCACCTGGGATTGAATCAATCGTCTCTCCTCTTGACTACAGTTATATGGAGGTAAGGAGATAGGACGATGATTTCCAGTGTTGATGCGTAAGCATTCTGGACCAGAGTAAAGACCAGCCTGATTGGCAGACGATGCAAAGACATCCCTATATTTAAATAGGAGAGCTTGCGCTGCCTGAGTTTGCTTCTCATTAAGTACTTTGTTCAAGGCAAAGTAAGAAAGAGGTGTAGCCGAAGAATTGTCAGGTGGTTTTTGAGAAGTCAATTTTGGTCTATCATTTAAAATGTTATACATTTCGCTAACGTGATGTAGTTTTCCTAATGTTCTTCTTGTACAAATATTAACTGCATAATAATTACCATTTACGATAGGTAACTTGTAAAATCCTGGTGTATGGAAATAATAATCTGATGGTGTATGGATGATGATGAAAAGCTAACAAGGCCATTGTGCCATTAGAAAACCAAAAGAAAACAAAATATTTGTATTTTGCCATATCAATTCGAAATCCACTCCAACTTGATAACCGCTTGACCTTAAACTGACCTGAGGGGTTAAATTAAGTACTTGGCTGATGCATACTCATGCCTACTCAGCTCAATATTTACCGACTTACGAAAGGTCAGTACCTGACAGTATAAGATAATTGCAAAAAAGCTTTTTTTAAATATAGCAACAATATTGCTATAAAAGAAATGCGAGTGTATTTCGCAAGCAATGAAAAACTAGTACAAGCTATGAGTAATCTAAAAGTCCATTATTATATTAGGAACAAATACAACGGATGCACAAGGATTATTAACCATACCTTATAATTTTGCCCAATTGCTCATTTGATTGATTTCTATTCGGATAAAGTATTAATAGCTCAATGTTAGCAAATATGGTATATGTGTATTCACACATCGTTTCAAGCAGGAGAGCTCTTTTGTGCAATAAAGTACGTAGCATTTCAACCAATGAAGAGAAATCAGTCATATATAAAGATAAAATAATGTAACTTCCAAGAATTTAATATTCTTACAATGTAAATCCTAAGAATATGCACCAAACTAAGGATTTTCTAAAATGTGTCATGAAATTCCGTGAAAAATATATGACAGTTGAATTGTGTGAAAACTTGAATGGGATGTATAATAATGCATGAAAGGAAAGTGTGGTAAATCACACTCACACAAGACTATCCTCCGTGTTCTCGTAAAAAGTAGGTTCACCAACAAAAAATATTTTTTAAATCACTGAAGAACAAAAATACTCCGTTTTACGCATTGAAGTATAATCAAACTATTAGGTTTGTCTTCACATGATACGCAGGTATCATCGTTTGAACTTCATAATTTCGAAAGTTTTTGAATTTTTTAAACTAAAAAACATACATTTAGGTTCTATAATGAAATTCTGGAAAGGTGGCCAATGTAATAAATTCCATTTCAACAAAATATCATAGACCAAGTTGGAATTTTGGTTATACCACTATTTTGTTAATTACGCATTATATTCATACTTGTTTAATACTTAAGAAATGCATCCGGAATCGTTATCAACAAATGAAGATGACACAGAATTTAGCATTTACTTGCAAATCTGCAAGCGGCGTTGTTTTGAGTTTCTTAGTAAGATTAAACTCATACATTATAGACAATTTAATACGATTTAAAGTAAGTATTCACATTGGCTGCGATTATTTGTGTCACATGGAAGTGTTGCACGAAAACGATCATTGATCACGATATTTCCATGTGTTGTTTTTGATTTATTAATATTTTTTTATTGTGTGAATACCAGATTAGGCCTCATAAACGACTTAGGCGTAGTAGTCTTTCGACGATATGATTTGTTAGTAAGATGTAATACAAATATAATGTTTTTATTTACAATGTTCAGCTAGGTAATTTATGCATGATGAATTGCCAAATGTTCTACAAGACAGACATGCACACACAATTTCTAACCTTAAATGTGCAATAAATATACACATGAATTAAGTTTTTTGTATAATATTTTTATTTCAATTTAGGAAGTAAATCTAGATATATTCTACTTAAATTATTCAAACTTAAATTTAAGTTATTGTTAAATGCTTGAGCTGGTCTACCTGTGAAAAATGTGAATTGTACCACCGACATATTATGATGATACTAGTGCCTGTCACACACAGCATCTATCCTGCATACTAGAAATACTGACGAAAGTCAGACAACGTTTAACTTGTCAAAAGTCACTCTTTATTGATCACAACGCGTTTCGCATAAATATGGCTTCTTCAGGTAGTCAAAGAGTTTAGAATATTTTAAATTAAAATTAGTTTATAAGTTAAAAAATTAATATTAGTAGCAGAGCTACGTGTCCATCGAAGTGTTGTAGTTTGAGTTGCAGTCAATTATCAACAATGTTCATGTGAAAGTAAAACAAAAAATTGCATTCCGATTTTCATGAATGACTGTATTGTCGTATACATTGTGCATAAGAAATACTAGCACATTCGCTTAAATGGAGGTAATTAAAAATGGTTTTATTTACGAAAAGTGAAATTATTATTTCTACAATTTTAATCAAAACTTAGAATGAAATAACAATTAATTTTAATGCTTATTGACACATAAAAGAAATTCCAGCAAGGAAGCCAATGTAGTAATTACCATTTGTAATCATATAATTATATCATAAACCAAATTAAAATATTGGGGATGCCTCGATTTTGGAAATTGCCTGATATATTCAAACTTGGATAATACTTTGAAAATTATTTGGTATTGATTTGCTAATCTGCAAGCGGCATTGTCTTTAATTTCTTAAGGAGCCTTTAAGCATAAAGAATTTAATACGATGCAAAGTAAGTAGTCACATTGGCATCGTTTATTTGTATCATATGGAGGTTTTGCGCAAAAACTAATAACAAATCACTAATCACGAAATTTTCATATTTGGTTTTTAAGTTTCTTAACTATATACCGTAAATTGGGTACGCTTACAAAAAAAAATTATTAGGGAAATCCTACAAAACCAGAAAAAATCAAATTACTTCAAACCAGAAAATTCAGAGAAGAAAACTTTTATTGCGTTGTTGATGTATAAAGCGACTTAGGCGCTGTAGTCTTTCGGTTGTATATTTTGTTTGTAAAACGTAATACAAACATAATGTTTTCAATGTCACTACAAAATGTTAAATAGTTGACCTTTGAACCTGTAAACGTGCATTTTGCTATACTTGACTAGCCTCAAGCCTAAATTTTTGTAAAAAACAAATTCATCTCAAATTTTAATTTTTTACATGCGCAACATAACATTAATTGCACATAACCTAACAAATAGGACAAAGATGATTTTTCCATTTTAAAATGTTAATAAAAATCACTTAGATGTTTCAAATATCTCCAGTTAAATTAATTCAGAACGTTACTTAAAATTGTACTCATAAGCAAAAACAAAAATCATTTCTCTCTCTCTCTCTCTTTTATTTTTGATACTTTTGAGCAGAGCAGAGCGGATGCTACACATGCAACGTTACGCATACAAAAACGTAGGGCTACATATAATTTGTCAAGAGCCAACCAAGCTAGTGGAGGGGTATTATGACAAAGTCCGTCGATGGAAAACAGGGCCCACGGGTTAAACATGATCTAAGCAGATAAGCTTATCCCTTAGAACAATACTTTTTTTAATGTGATAAAAAAGGCCAAAAAATAAACTAATCAACCAAATTTAATTAATTTTCATGACGTTGTACCATAAACCGTATCATAATGTATGAAACATATGTGCATAAAAATAATTGTACGTACATATGTACTTTTTGGTTTTGGGCGGAGGTTTTCACTTGGTTAATTTTTTGATCCTTTTCACATTTGTTTACAACTATTGTTCTAAGGGATGTAGCCAACCTCTGATTTTAAGAATACAAATAAGATTTCTCGGTACTACTTCCTTGGTCACTTCTTCTAATTACTTGAAAACCAAAAATTTAAACTTAATACAATATATGGAACTATATATAACTTATGGAATATACTCAACGTTTAACAACAACAATAACGTTCACAACACAAAAATTATCAAATCGTAATAAGTGTTCCCTGTACTCGTCTACTGTCTCACTAGGGAACTTAAAAATTGCCGCTCGGAAATCGGCCAGTAAATAGTTGATTCTGGGTCATTTTTACTCATAGAGTACGAATCTGGAACTTGTTTTGTGTAAAACTAACAAACAAATGTACTACACGCATTTCAAATTCTTCTAAAGCAATGTACAATTAATTCTGGACACCATCTAGCTCACATTTTCAGTAAATATTTGTCTTAAAAGAGCCTTATAGAACAGACAGATGCAAAATAGATAGTTTCTGACAAATAATCCAACTAATAAAGGCTTATATAACCCATTATTGCAACCTGGCCTTATAACGTATAGAACTAAAAATCGATCTAGTAACTTTGTTTGTGAGTTTTACACAAAAAGGATTTCAGATTCGTAATCGACTAGTAAAAATGATGCAGAATTGACTATTCACTTGCTGATTTGTGAGCGGAATTTGTTTATGTCCCGTGTCAGTATAAGAGTGATACACGATATTATCCTGAAAATTTTTATATAAGGAATTACATTCGATTTCTATACGTGCCCTAGCAACGTTAGTATGTCTAGATATTTTAACTAATATTACAAAAATACAGAAAAAATCGAAGAGAAATTAAAAAGTAAGTGTTATTCCGTTCTGTGTTAAATATTCGCGTGTAATGTAAGGTGTTATTAAAAAACGGCTTGCGAAGAAACATCAAATCCACAGCAATGGATGGATAAAGTAAAACTAGATAAGAGTCTACGAGTCATAGAAGGTCTGTGTAAATATTTAGCTAAATCAAATATGCTTGGCTTACTTCTTATCTGTTTTTGTAAAAAAATCTGATGCAAAGATCTTATCGTAAAAAGTATTAGTCTGAAGTAAGCGTTTCTCATAAACCGAAAAAACTGCATATACAGCAATAAAATATTTAGAAAAAGCGATAAGCTCTTTCGATTCCGATTCCCAATAAATGATGAATATCTGAGACCATTGCGGCAAAGTAAGCAGCGTGATGTCTACTAGGCAATGTAGTGCGTCTAGAATAATGAATGACCAAAAAATCTTTAAAGTTATCCATTAGTTTAACCCAGAGTATTAGTTGTGAAGAATTTTGAAATGAATTCAAATCTCCTAAATTGAATACACGGATGACCAAATTCATGGTAAGATTCATAGCCCTTGTTAAAGGTACATCATGATAAAAATCATAATGTCCACGGCTGACTTTGATTAAGTCATACAAGCCATTCTGTTTAGAATAGAGTATACATAAAGGTGAGCGGTTACAATTTAGAGGTTTAAAGTTACCGAAACTACTTGGAATAAAAATCCTAATTACGAATGCAACCAGTGGTCACTTTAATTTAATAATTAAATCATTTAAATTTCGAGCACAGTGTTGTATGCTTCTGAACTGTAGACTTCATATTGGAAAGGCAAATAGTATTGTGCACAGCATTGAAGCTAATTATAAAATTCTAAAAATTATTGTTTAGATTCAAAAAAAATAAAGCTCCTACCACTAACTAACTGACATCTACAAATAGGTTTTAACCCAAATAAAATTATTCTTGAAAAAATAACTGCAGGTTAAATGTAAACTTGTGGGAATATTAATGCGTAATAACCCAATGGGTAATCATATCTGTTTGATAACAAAAACGTAAATATACTTCAGTCTGAAAAGCCAGCCGCCTTTATGAGGATTTACTTGTTTAAAGGTGAAATTTTACGTGATCCTTTTCCTTGACGGTTACTGTCTCAGATATGAATATCCTTGTGGTATCTGAAACGGCCACTGGCTCTAAGTAGCTAAAATATCTATTTCTGAGTCCGTGAGTTGTATAGTAGCTGGCAGTTGGGTAACGTTAATGGGGATGAGCGATTCGTTCATCGTTCATTCGTGGCGGAGAGATTAAGGCATCGAACGGAAATTGGATTGGAAATATCGCAAACCCATGGTAAGCGTTTCTTTTTCATAAGTTTACACAATAATTTGCGGCCTATTTGAGTTTTACATTTCATTTCATTCCATAATATTCCTTATTTTAACCGTGATTAATACAAACAAAACTATTTCTCTTTTGTTATCATCAAATAAATTAAAAACCCCTATAAAAATGGTATGGTTTTTATCAGAGCGAGAAGAGATTTTAACTAAAGAAAATACAGCTTGCGCAGTATTTACATTAAAATGAAAGAAGTTCTTAGACACAACAATAACATAATTAAATGAACGTGAGAGGTTATAAATAGTGGGTACATTTTTGGTATATATTAATTGATATGTACATAAATAGTTTTTGTAAATACTGACCTTGTCAGAATTGATGGTAATTCATCCAGTTGGTAGTGTATATCAAAGTACCTCAATATGGTTCTGTATCAACTGAAATTTTGAAGATTATAGATTTAAATGGTATTTTTGCTTGTCAGAAATAGATTTCACAAACAGTATCAAATGTTCAAGAATATTAAAGCCATTAAAGGTATAATGCATTACAATACTTTAAAAACAAAATCTAATTTTCCACAGAAAATAATGTTAAATCAAGTAATGTATAAGTTAGTCTAAATATTGTTCCATTTTCTGGTTTGTTTCAAATCTAGATAAATATTATCGGGAAACTATGTTTACTTATAATAATTTTTTGCATGTGGCCGTCACTCCTTATTCATATGTCATCTTATTTATTGGCTTTGTTATTGAAATATACATCTCGTTCTGAAACAAGAAAAATTTGCCTCGCTGTTCTTATTTCTATGAGATGTTTTAGGAATTGTAGACAATGTATATTATTTAACCTCAAATTAAAACACTAACGCTAAATTTTTAAATGACATTGATTATATAGAAATCATTTAAAATGGACCTTGTTTCCTCTTCTGAACTTGTCTTCCTGTATTATTTCGAGATTATTTCAAAACATAATCTACTCTCAATTTAATGAAACGAATTGGTGTGAAATTTTCATGTTTAGTTACGACAGTAGTATGTAACAATTAAAGCACAAAAACTTTTACTTGGTGGTAAATGGAATATTAAATATTTATGGTTTTATTTTTCATATATTTTATCGTTCTATTTGAACCATCTGAAGAAAAAAATTCACATCCAGAAGTCAATTTCATAGTATCAATATTTTTAGTGTTTATTGAGATAGTTTCCAAATTTCTCTCCGATTGATACAAAAATACACTGACAGGAAAGAAAAAGGAAAAAATATTTTGAAATAATTTTTGAAGAATTACTTTCAAATTTTACAATGTAGTTTAAGTTAGACTAGTTTACAAGTCACTAAATTTATAAATGCTAAGCAAGTAACACGATTTCAACCAATTATAGAAAAAAATAGGACAAAAGGAAAGTAGTTTCATATTCAGCATCATATGGACGTTCCAATCAAGGTAGTTTGGCCGTTATATAGTACAGGTAAAAGGAAGTTGCTGACTTTAGGTTAGATTGTAATATCCTCCGCATCCATTGCAATGATGAAATTTTCTGGGAAACTGTATACTTGTTTTACATATAAATTTCCAATTTTTAACTAAATGACAAACGACTTTTTAAAAATAAACGGAAACAATTGTAGTAAACATGAGATTTTATTCATGATTTTTATGTCAAATGTCCATGTAAAATCATTGGTATGAGAGAGATTTTCGTTATCATAAACTCGATTCAAACTAAAACGTTTTGAGGAAAAATACATGCACCATTTTCCCATATATGTATTTCTGTGTATCTTAAACCGAACTGTTGGACTAATAAAATATATTGATAGTGTAAAAAATATGACGTTTGCATATTAAATAGGAGGATCCTTTACCAACGGGCGCAGATAACTCTTGAGTTTATTTGCAAAGCCCGAAGGATGTATTTAGGAAGTGGTTTGAGGGACAACTAGAGTTCACTGGTTAATTATTCACTTGCGTGAACTATTTATACCAATACTGGGGGATATAAAATAGTGTTAGTTCATGTTATGATTTTAGGGTGGATTTGATACTAATAATTTATAACATTGGTTTAAGGTACTAATGGTACTAAGGCATGATTAGTCATTAATATTGACGTAAAACAATCAATAAAATAACGGGATCAAATATGGTCATTTCCACGAAGACCAGTAAACGTACTAACTGGGACTATTGTGAGTATGTATGCAAAGGTTAATTCTAAATAGATATTACCTGATCACTTGATAACCTTGTCATTACTATAATATTATATTAGTTAAAATATTGGTGAAAATTAAAACGTGTTGTAACTACTTGAAATGATAACTGTTTTTAAAAGAATTGAATTTATTTCATATATCCGTGTAAGTTTGCTGCGACCGGTTTCTCTTATGACTTCATTCATTCATTCATTCATGGTGTTTGCTGGTCACTTGAATTCATATGAATGACATTCATTTCACCAAGTCTAAAAGCAATAATGACTTATAATTGTTATTTTAAAAGATTTTAAGAACGTACTATTATTATTATAACATATTTTATTGTTGAAGTATCAACCCATGTATCCAATTTCGAATCCAATTTTGTTCTAAGTAATAGTAATGTAAGTAAGTAAAAGATTTTTAATTAACTCTTATTTTAATAAGCATTTGAATCGTTTTAATGCCTTTCTATAGAATGATCTTGAAATTATATGACGTAGTTATTACAGTATACGTAAGTTGAAATTTACTGGGGCTACTTAAAATAAATAAATGCAAGAACATAAGATAAATTGGTATCTAGGTTACATTTTGTGCAAAATATTTAAATGTCTGAAACTGCTATTTTATATCTATTTTAAACAAAACATTTGGCGTGCAATTTATCTTAAATTGTATTTTTTATGTTTGTATTAATAAAAACCGTACAATTCTTACCAGAAGCTGTTTTTAAATTCATCTTATTAGCTTATTATAATATAAAATTTACATAAATAATTTGTACAAATCTTTACAACACAGTGAGCTTGTTCTTTTTGCTGATGATAGTCAAACATGCAAAGAAATTTCATCAGACAACATTAAAAATGATATGGACAACCTACAAGATGA
>JAQFZG010001613.1:0-20176 GCA_034695465.1 Entomobrya nicoleti | reverse complement strand
CTCGATATAGTTACCACTAAATTGCATAAATGACATGTTCCAAATAACTTCGATACAAGTCGATCTCCAAGGCGCACCGTAACAAAAACGAGTAATTGTGGAACTATTATTTTCGATCAGATTCCCTTAAACTGGCTAATTCGTTAGAATTGGAAAAACAATTGAATGATGAGATAGAAAATCAGAAGAAAGAAATTAAATCGTTAGAGGACAGATACAGTAATCAGGTTTTGAAGTTAAATGAAGACATTAAAATTATCCACACAAAAAATAAAGAACTAAATACTAAAGTCGACACCATGGAAGAAACGGATAAAAATAATAAAAGATATATACAAATATTGGAGACCCAGGGAAATCAATTAAAATTAAATGTTGCAGAGCTACAAGCGACAATCTCAGAAAGCTCAGATGAAATTTCTAAGATCTCCCAAGAGCGGGAGAAAGAGAAGAATGAAAACCAAGTTAAAGGGCTTGAGCTGGAGAAGAAAACAAAGTTAGTTAATGATTTGGAGGAAGAAGTAAAAGTTCTTCTTTCTCTTTTTGAAGAACTTCCAAACAAGTTGAACACGCACTTGAGCCAGGTCAGGGATAAAATTAAAACCCTACGTAAACGATCAGTGTCAAGTTCACCCTGTTCAAATTCCGAACAAGACACTTCTCTGGAGTTGTCATCCTCATCCAAAGCAGTGGACGAAGACAATGATATTAGTAAAATCACTACAAGTAATGAAACAAGACAGCTAGCATCCCAAAAAGATGTTCGTCAAACTGTTACTATTGGAAAGAGGAAGTACCCAATAAAAAAGTGTCCAGGAAAGAAACATTGCGGAGGTGAAGATGTTAATTCTTCAACCGAATTTGATGAGCATCAGCACAAATTAATAGTTAGCTTGCCACCTATTTCCCAGGTAAATTTAAGTCGTACTTATTTATTCTATTGCTGATGTATTCTATTCCTGCATTGCAACACAACATATTGTTTATTGATTTTTTTTATCAGAGATCCAACAGTGGAGGTAACGCTGATATACCGGAAGTGAGTAGCTCGTCCAGAACAAGTACCAGTCCTCCTTGCAATGGCAGATGGCAAAGAAACAAAAGTAGCTGTAGACAGTAAAGGAAACGTTGAAGGATGATAATCTGGTATGGCGAGAAGAGCAGTGAAAGGTTTTTTGTTGTTCATAATCATTTTACTTCAATTTATTGTAGTTTTTATGTTTTGTACATATGTACATAATATGTACCATGTAGCCATTTTTAGAAAAAATACGTTTAAATTGAGTATAATATTTTTTATATAATTGTATAAACATAAGGTGCAAAATAAATATATAATACGCTGTAAAGCTGCTCATAAGTTGGATTACCTCAATTAAAGAGTTCATTTGATGTAGTTATATTTCTTATGTATGAATAATAATTAGACCAACATAATTTTTTATTCATTCTTGAAGCTGTACTCTGTAGAAGAATAAAAGCTGCATTCATCTGAAGTTTAAAGATATTCCAGTGCTGCTGCTTTCAGATCTTAAAAGTCGAGGCTAGAATAAAATGATTCAATGCAAATGTACATAGAAAAATACAGCCGTTTCATTTCATAATGTAGCTTATACGAGCTGGGAAAGGATACCAAAGAAGGACAGCTAGTACTAAAAAACGAATTTGTACCAAAAAAGTCTGGAGAAAGTATAAAAAGCACAACAGAGAGTTATTTGTTACTCAGATGATAACAGTAAAAGTAAATAATGGTTCAAAAAGAATAAAAATAGGTTGTTTTAAAAATACATGAAAGCTTCTCGTTTATTTCAAACCCAATCAGTTTCCGGAATATATTAATTACCATTTGAATCATCACATTAAACGTTAGACGTCAAATGATGTTATTTAAAAAAATATATATACATACAAACATACATACAGATTTCAAAAAGGCTTATTACATGTATGTAGTTAACATACATAGTTAAAAGTTTCTCCGTTTAGTTTTTCACAATAAGTAACACAAGTAAATCAATTAAAACAAGAGGGTTCAAAAGTTAAAACTGTTTAGGATGATGATCACGCTAACGACTACTCTAATCAAGTGACTTTGCTTCTTCAATGACACCTTCGCACCATTAAATAGAACTTCTGGTTGTAAAGGTTTAGTGGAAGGTTCATTTCTTTCATTAGGTTCGTTCTCTGGTGATGCAGTAATTGGCAGACAACCTCCAACAATATCAACATCAAATCCAGTGCTGCCGGTAATTACATCGGTACATTCACTTCTACAAGAATCAATAAACATGCACAAATTTCCATCATCACAGAATTGTTAGTGTATTGATGCACGTGTTCCGTAATGGGAATCCATTTCCGCCTTCTCGGCTTTTGTCAATGGATATCGAGTCAGTTGTTCTGAAACAGTGAGACTACATCGTCCTACAAAGTATAAATAAAATTAGTTTGATTGGTTATTCCAGAATTTCATTTGACTTCAAAAAATAGCACTTCATTTATTTCAGTGTATCCATTTACCGGCTATCATGTAGCAATAATCGGAAGTATACTTGTTATCTGCCGACTCCCTAGGCACTCGGTACTCCCCACAGCCACAAATATTTTGTTCAGTACACTCCAATAGCTTTGTTTGATCGCAGATCCCATTTGTCTCCAAGCTATGTAATAGTCGGTACCTGTTTGTTTTATACCTTTCGGAATTTGAGTATAAAGTTTCAATCTCCTTTTCAAGTTTATAGTTGCAAGTGGATCCCATTGCAAATTTGGGAGCCTTTTTAACTGCGTTCAGAACTCTATCATCAATCAATTCTTCTTCAAATGTGTTCCCTTTCACATCATCACTCTCTGATAACACGTCCACACAAGTGAACCGAGGTTGATAATCGGCTACCAAGCTGCAACCACGACTCTTGCAAATCCCGTGAATCTCGTTGAAGTCCTCAACACAAGCATATCCTTCAGTACAGATACCGCCCTCCTGTATTCTTTTGGATATTTGACTTTGTTTACACTGGGCTTCAGGATTGTGCCACGAGATAACTGGATCGTGAAACTTGTCCTTGTTTTGGATTTCATCCTTTGATCTGTAGTCATCATTACGAAAATTGAGTATATTTAATGTGAGAGCGTAGGTATCGTTGTTGTTGGATATCTGACATGTTCCGCGTTTCCTTTGGCATCCGGTGCGGCACCAGTACTGACGCAAGCTAATGGAGGAGTTTTTCACATCACAGATCACATGGTTGACCTTGCTGAATAGTGAGTTTAGTAAGCACTCCAAGCTGGAAAGCGATCACAATAGTGCGGAAGTAGAGAGAATTATTGTACTCTGAATTTCCCATCAGAGCGTAGTGTGAGCCATGATAAGGCGTCCTCTAGGAGTTTAAGTCGTTTTGCATTAAGTGCAACTTTAGGTGGATTGGAATACGAGAAAGGAAAAACAAGGAGGAAGAAGACAACCAGGTTAAGAATTACGAAAGACTTCATAGTAGCTTGTCAGGATATAGTCGAGTTATTTTAATCGATAATGCTGATGAGAGATAAATTAATTCAGCTGACAGATTAGTAAAATGGAATTTATTTGTTGAAAAATATGATGTGTAGTATTCATACATAACATAAGCTAACAATATATGGACAAAGAAAGCGTCGCACATGGTGATGGGAAGATGTTAAGTTGATATCAGAAGAGTGCAGCATGGACCGCTATTGGCTCATTGACTTTTTTTACGCTATTTGTCACATTATAAGACATGTACATTCCCGATAAGTCAGTACAAATAAGTCTTATTGTAACTTGGTGGGTCCCAATAAGGAAAACAGTATACCCTTTTAATTAGTTTAATGAAATGACGCAAACTGTGAACAGGACTGACTATCTAGATCCATGCAGAAAATTTCCAAAAAGAATAACACCCTTTCTCGCTATCATTCGATGACATACAAAAGAAAGCATATTTTTCCAGTTCAAATTAATCTCATCCCCACATCGCAGACACCCGAATGTGTGACACATACCTAAATACTAAAATGATGACAAATTCATTTACTAATTAAAATGTTTACTTTTAATCAGTTCATTCGTTCATGTAACTTTTCGCGAATGGTGGCCATTGTGGGTAGTAGGTACCTGGTACCATTTACAAGAAAAACTCTTGTTTCTTAGAGATATCTTGTTATTAATATGAGAAATTATTTTTTAATCTCGATTTGAAATGAAATTTGTAATTAAAATTTATGCTCACAAATAATAAGTATGAAGTAATATTAAACTGCAAATTATTGACGAGACACTAGAAGAAATACAATAAAACCATGTTCTCATTAAATTATATCAAGCGCTTTTAAATATAATTAAAGTAATTTCTTAAGCCAAACACCAGTTTAGTATCATTATTTTTTGTTATAAAATTTATATAAACCTTCAACTTCGCGTCTGGAAAAGTCTTACTTTTGTAAATTCACCTTATCATGAATTTTCATTACTGATTGATAGTTTGTTCTTTCGCTGCGTGTAAAACACAATTATTTGGTTTTTTTTACCGCAGCATTTCATACTGTATACTGGTTATCGTCACTTCAACAAAAGCATAATTGATAATGGCAATGGCAATATTTCTTGTTTTTACATTTATAACCCACTTGTCACTCAATGCTGCATCAGATTCAGTTGACATCAATCCAATATTCAAAACGTTTCCTGGTTGTTTGATTCACATTATCGACTTTCAATTAAACCATTTGCTCTTACGAAAACCTCAACCTCTGACCCAAAATACTGACATCATTCCAGAACCGATTGTTCGACAAAATGACTTAGCCGTCTTAACTCATCCCATTATACTTAGCAAATTCGATATTGAAACCACAAGAGAAAAGTACATTATCAGATCTCTTTTAAATGAATCGTTTGCATATGAATTTCAACCAAAACCAATTCTGTACACTTGTGCTGTTCAAGTTTATATTAATTTTGAACGTGTCGTCTCAACCAATAGTCCGTGTGGTATTTTACTATATTGTGTTTTAATCCCAGAAAGTCTTTTTGATATTTTATTTTCAAAGGTTAAATGCAATATTGCTGGTATGGATACAAACGAAAACTCTTCCAAAGAACTAATGTGCCCTTACAGTCTCAGCGAACCTTACAATGGCGATCAAAATTCAATATATGGTGTAAACGCTGCCAACTCAATGGTGAAATTTGGATTGTATCGAGTCTTATTTTTGAAAGATGAAATAATTGATATGGATATATTGAAATATTGGTCATCTAACAACTGGTTTTCGAAATCTTCATCATCGTACTCAGTATCTAATTACTTCACTAGCCTTGTTCTGACTGTGGAAGTTGACAAGGTGTTGTCAATGAAGTACAATTTTCAGTTTGTGTTTTATAGCATATACGAGACAGCGCGTTTCAAACTTGATTTGAACGATGACGAGATTCATAACGCTAAGGTTTTAGATCAATTACTATGGAAAATCGATGTACTAAATAAAACCACAAACACCATGTGGAGTACAAATGATTTAGGAATGAACTTTAGAAGTTTCGACAAGCTACGACGCAAAATGGACAATTATTTTTTCCAAGTACAAGAAACGCCTACTTTTCTCAATTTTAAGGCTTGGATGAGTCCAGACCTAATAATTCTTTACGAAATGCTATCCATAAAAAAGGAAGAGTATGTTCAACGCAACCGATATGATTCTATCGATTGGCGTCTTTACGCCAATGTATTTTTCCAGCATGAGACTGCTGATCGAATGGCTATTAACGAAGATGGTCTTGAGTTTCTTACGTGTGGGGGAGTAACACATGGATCCCTATCCCTGATTGGTTATATTTCAGCATTTGATCGGTGGATTTGGATGTGGGTTTTAATCTTGACTGGAATGACTTTCCTAATCTTTCTATTCATACGAATAGTGTGCGATTTTCTTTGCAGTGGAAGTTTTGTAGACCAAATAGTTATGCCCATTGATCTTTCCTTGGAACAAGGGAACGATATCGCAGCCAATGCAAACGGACACAATTTTCTGTACTTTTTGTCTGGCGGATGGATTTTAGCATCGTTGGTTCTGAGTAATGCCTACAAAGGGCAAAATATTACTGATCTAACCCAACCATTACCTGCGGTGAAGCCTGAACTGTTTGACGACTTAGTGAATCAAAACTTTTCAATTTACTGCCAGACAATTGCGGTCTATTACGTAGGTTTTTACGACTTTTTGGAAATGTATCTTCCGCACAGAAATAGCACACTTGAAAAATCTAAACGTAAGTACTCAGGAAACGTGCTAAGGTACTTACTACAGTTTGCTGAGTTAAATCATGTAGTAGCGAGTAAATACACAAGTATCTTGAATATTGTTCAAAATCTCACGTATGCCGAATGGAGGTTACAAAAGAACGATTCAATGCAAATGTACATGGAAAAGATACAGTCTTGCGAGAATGTAGCGTATATGAGCTGGAAAAAGGATATACAAGAAGGTGAGCTCCAACTAAAACAATATCTCCGTAAAGAAAGGGGCATCACAGCGGACCAGGTCAACCAGATTGTAAGCAGCAGCAAAGAGTCAATACTTCCTACTAGAAAAGGGTGGACTTTGAATGAAGTCCTTCTGCCAATTAAATCCGTATTATTTCAAATGGATGGGATGGTCGAGTCTGGAATTGCAAAGCAGTGGTACGATTGGAAAGTTTGGAAAAAACATGAGACACACAAAAGAGAATTTTCTCGATTTGACTCGGATAGTCCCAGTGTACTCAATATGAATGATAACATTGTGGTGATATTTTACGTACACGCCGTACTCATAACGACATGCTTTGTTATATGTATAATTGAAGGTGTGGTGGGTAGACTAATGGTTAAATTTGTGATTTCGAGGTATTTTCAGGTCTTTACATTTGGGATGTATTAAAGATAGACAAGACGTTAGCTAACTTTAAAAACGGTCGGCAGTAATCGTAGTCAAAATTTTACAAAACTTTAACAAAGAAGACGATTTTGAGAAACTTTCGAACAACTTGTTCTAAATTATTCCCGAGTTATATAATTATAATAATTACTTATAATTACTTACTTACTCGCTTACTCTATAATTTAAACAGTACTACATTTAGCATTAAACTTTGATTACTTTAAACTTTTTGTTATATTTTAGGGCACATATAGAACAATCATGATGTTATTTTTTAAAGAAATTAAATATACATGCAAACATACATACTACATACAGATTTCACAAAAGCTTATTACATTTTGTAGTTTAAGTAAAAGTTTCCCCGTTTAGTTTTTCTCAATAAATAACACAAGTAAATCAATTAACAAGAGGGTTCAAAGGTTAAATTAAAACTGTTTAGGATGATGATCACGCTAATGACTACTCTAATCAAGTGACTTTGCTTCTTCAAGGATAAATTCTTCTTCCCACCATTAAATGGAACTTCTGGTTGCAAAGGTTTTGTGGAAGGTTCATTTCTTTCAATATGTTCGGTCTCTGGTGATGTGGTAGAGGTTGCAGTAATTGGCAGACAACCTCCAACAATATCAACATCAAATCCAGTGCTGCCGGTAATTACATCAGTACATTCACTTCTACAAGAATCAATAAACTTGCACAAATTTCCGTCATCACAGAATTGGTAGTGTATTGTAGCACGAGTTCCGTAATGGGAATCCATTTCCGCCTTCTCGGCTTTTGTCAAAGGATATCGTGTCAATTGTTCTGAAACAGTGCGACTACATCGTCCTACAAAGCAAAAATAAAACCAGCTCAATTGGCTATTCCAAAATTTCATTTGAATTCAAAAAATAGCACTTCATTTATTTCAGTGTATCCATTTACCGGCTATCATGTAGCAATAATCGGAAGTATACTTCTTATCCGCCGACTCCCTAGGCACTCCGTACTCTCCACAGCCACAAATATTTTGTTCAGTACACTCCAATAGCTTTGTTTGATCGCAGATCCCATTTGTTTTCAGGCTAAGTAATAGTCGGTACCTGTTTGTTTTATACCTTTCGGAATTTGAGTATAAAGTTTCAACCTCCTTTTCAAGTTGATAGTTGCAGGTGGATCCCATTTCTAATCTCGGAGCCATTTTAACTGCGTTCAGAACTCTTTGATTAATTAATTCTTCTTCACATGTGTTCTCTTTTACATCATCACTCTCTGATAACACGTCCACACAAGTGAATCGAGGTTGATAATCTGCTACCAAGCTGCAACCTCGACTCTTGTAAATCCCGTGAATCTCGTTGAAGTCCTCAACACAAGCATATGCCTCAGTACAGATACCGCCCTCCTGTATTCTTTGGGATATTTGACTTTGTTCACACTGGGCTTCAGGATTATGCCACAAGATAACCGGATCGTGAAACTTGTCCTTGTTTTGGATTTCATCCTTTGATCTGTAGTCATCATTCCGAAAATTGAGTATATTTAATGTGAGAGCGTAGGTATCGTTGTTCTTGGATATCTGGCATGTTCCATCGTTTCCTTTGGCATCTGGTGTGCCACCAGTACTGACGCAAGCTAATGGGGGAGTTTTCCCCAACCACGAATCCTCCGAATATATGCGACATATTCTGGGTTCATAATCCGTGTGGTTGTCTGTCAAAAAACATATATTTGGGTTTTAACTTGACATTCCAATGCAAAGTCAAGTATTTTAATTAGGATCACATACCTATTAGACTTTTGTATTCCACCAACTTCGCCTGCAGCGTGGGAACATCAGCAACAAAATCTTGCCCTGGGGGAGGATTTTTCTCCAGGCTAGCATAAAAATTCCAGATTTCAATCAGCTTTGCTGTGTCAGTCATCGAGCATGGTCCTCCAACATCACGTTGGATTCGCTTGTGACGGCTCGGCATGCCAGGATAATAAGAAGCGTCTTCCTTATTATAATCACTAGTGATAATATGTAGTTTTGAATCGTAATCAAGAAGTTGAGACGAAGACATCTTTACAGTTCTTGGATTAATAAATGCTGTTAGAAATGGATAGTAAAGTTCAATCGTGGGTGAGCCCTGTGCCTGACCCCAACTACGAACACCAGGAGTCATGAAAGGAGTAATGTCCAGTGCACACATTCCTTTGCGTTTGTGTACTCCTGTGGTGGGCAAGCGTTTATTTGGTAGGTAACCCCAAAAGTTGAAACAAACACCAGCCCGGTGAGAAGATGCACTTACGTCACAACCTCCCCCTTCTCCAAAGTAATCTAGAACGCACTCTTCTCCATACTTCCGAGCTGGTCCATTATTACGGAAAGGTGCTTTAGTAATGCTTAAGCACCTGGGGAAAGGGGAATCCTTCACACGACATGTGGTTCCATGTTTACAGCTCTGCGGTTTCTCCAAGTTGAAAACAAGTTCGGGAAGTTTCCGCATCAGTGTACTAATATTTCTGTACGTTACGAGATCTGCAATTGGGCAAACTTCATCCTCATCGATGAGACAACGTTGCTCTTGGGAATTGGCTTCAATTGGTCCCATTTTGGATCCCTCTGGGCAGTCGCATTTTTTGGTAGTCGGAAGACATACGAGTCCTTTGCCATAATCACAGTAGGGGCCTGACTGTAAACCGGATTTCTTTAGATCGTAGTAACTTTCCAGGGTAAAGTTCTTTACTTTATACCTGGTAACTGAATTATTCAGTTCACTTCTGTAGCGGAGAGTGTAAGCGGGGTCACATTGTTGACCTTGTTGAAGAGTCAGCTTTGGAAGCACTCCGAGCTGGAAGGCAATGTTTATTGTGCGGAAGTAGAGGGAATTGTTGTACTCTTCGTGGAGGGATCTTACAAGCTTGGCATTTATATCAGGCTCAAGAAGTTTTCCATTAGAGCGGAGTGTGAGCCATGATAAGGCGTCTTCGAGGAGTTTAAGTCGTTTCGGATTGAGAGAAAATTCATAACGACTGGAATATGAAAAGGGGAAGAGAAGAAGTATAGAGATAAGATGACTTGGGTGTTTAAATGGCTTCATTATAGTTTTCATCTAGAAGGCTTAAAGTAACTGATTAGGTTGGTGAATGATTAATTAACTTAGTTGACATGCAGCATGTAGGTTGGATAAATAATTTGTTATAGGTAGGTAAGGAAAATGTGGACAAAGTTGGTATTGTACATGGCGACCAGAATGTTATTGGAGTTTATATTGGTGGGACCATTTATTTAATTTTGCAAAGCAGTAGCGTCATTGGAAAGTCTGGTGAAAGCATGAGAAGCACATCAGAAAATGATATAAATTGCGCATCTTGAGTTAAATAGAATTCATGCATCCATTTAACATATCTCTTTGTGTAATTTTGGTTCAACATAAATTAAATAAACGATTTTAACTTTAATACTTCTGTATAGCACTTAGTTTCAAATTTGTTGCTCCGGTAGATTGAAATGCTTTCACTTTACATTTTACATTGCTTGGTGAGTTTAAATAAGGAAATTAGTATACCTAGCCTAATTAGTATAATGAAATGACGCAAACTGTGACCCAGTTTTATCTAGATCCACGCAGAAAATGTCCAGAAAAACATAGCTTACTCGCTATCATTCGATGATCATTAACAAATTAATATGTTTACTTTTAATCAGTTCATTCGTCCACGTAACTTTTCGCACATGGTAGCCAATGCAGGTACCTTTAACAAGAAAAGACCTTGTTTCCCGGATATATCTTGTTATTATTAAATATGCTACAGTTTAATCTCAACTTGAAATAAAATTATATCTATTTTGCAATTCAAATCCAAAATACCATGTACTAAGTAATATTACACTTTATTTATTGAGTATAAGGAATATAGAACAAAGTCTAATTAAAGTAATTCCTTAAGCTAAAGCAAAATAACAATTTAATATCATTGTTTTTCGTCATAACATTTACAAAAACCTTCAACTTTGCGACTGGCAAATTTTTTAGCAAAATTAGTTACATACCACATACGCTCGTCTTACCATGAATTTTCATCGCTGATTTCTTTCGTTATATGAAAATCACAACTATTCCACGTTCCTACTTATCCCAGCGATTCGTACTGACTGGTTTCCGCCACTTCTACAAAAGCATAATGGCAACACCGATATTTCATGCTTTTACATTTATGGCTCATTTATCACTCATTACTGCATCAGATTCAGTTGACATCAATCCAATATTTAAAACGTTTCCTGGTTGTTTGATTCACATTATCGACTTTCAATTAAACCATTTGCTCTTAGGAAAACCTCGGCCTCTGACTCAAAATACTGACATCATTTCAGAACCGATTGTTCGACAAAATGACTTCATTCCCTTTACTCATCCCATTATACTTAGCAAATACGATATTGAAAGCAGAGGTGAAAACTACAATATCAGAGCTCTACTAAATAATTCGTTTGCATATGAATTTCAACCAAAACCAATTTTGTACACTTGCGCTGTCCAAGTTTATATTAATTTTGATCGTGTCGTCTCAACCAATACTACGTGTGATATTTCGGTCTCTTGTGTTTTAATTCCAGAAGATCTTTTGGATATTTTATTTTCCAAGGTTAAATGCAACACTGCTGGAATGAATACAATTGTAAATTCTTCCAATGAACTAATGTGCCCATATAGTCTCAGCGAACCTTACAATGGCGATGATGATGCTATGTATGGTGTAAACGCTGCCAACTCAATGGTGAAATTTGGACTGTATCGAGTCTTATTTTTAAAAGATGAAATAATTGATATGGATATATTGAAATATTGGTCATCTAACAGCTGGTTTTCGAAATCCATATCATCGGACTTGTCAGTGTCTAATTACTTTACTAGCCTTGTTCTGACTGTGGAGGTTGACAAGGTGTCAATCAGGTACAATTTTCATTTTGTTTTTCATAGTACTTCCGAGATGGTGCCTTTCAAACTGGATTTAACCGATGACGAAATCCATAATGCTAATCTCTTGGATCAATTACAATGGAAAATTGATGCACTAAACAAAACCACAAACACCATGTGGATAACAAATGATTTAGGAATGGACTTTAGAAGTTTCGACAAGCTACGCCGCGACATGGACAACTATTTTTTCCAAATACGAAAAACGCCTACTTTTCTTAATTTCCAGGTGTGGATGAGCCCAGATCTAATAATACTTTACGAAATGCTTTCAACACAAAAAGAAGAGTATGTTCGACGCGACCGATATGATTCCAGCGATTGGGATATTTACGCCAATGTATTTTTCCAACATGAGACTGCTCATCGAATGGCTATTAGCGAAGATGGTCTTGCGTTTCTAACTTGTGGTGGAGTAACACATGGATCACTATCTCTGATTGGTTATACCTCGGCGTTTGATAAGTGGATCTGGATGTGGGTTTTTATCGTATCTGGAATGACTTTCCTAATCTTTATGTTCATAAGACTAGTGTGCGATTTTCTTTGCAGGGGAAGTCTCATAGACCAAATAGTTATGCCTATTGATCTTTCATTGGAACAAGGGAACGATATCGCGGGCAATGCAGACGGACGCAATTTCCTGTACTTTTTGTCAGGTGGATGGATTTTAGCATCGTTGGTTCTCAGTAATGCCTACAAAGGACAAAATATTACTGATCTAACCCAACCATTACCCTTAGCCAAACCTGAATTGTATGAAAATTTGGTGAATCAAAACTTTTCAATTTACTGCCAGACAATTGGGGTATATTTCGTAAGTTTCTTTGACTTTTTGGAAACGAATGTGCCCCACACTGACAATCGAACCGCTGACAATAAACGTGAATACTCCGGAAATGTACTGAGGTATTTATTACAGTTTGCTGAACCAAATCAAGTAGTAGCGAGTAAATACACGAGCATCTTGAATATTGTTCAAAATCTCACATACGATGAATGGAGATTACAAAAGACAGATTCGATGAAATTGTACATGGAAAAGATACATTCGTGTGAAAAAGTAGCGTACATGAGCTGGAAAAGCGATATACGAGAAGGTGAGCTCAAACTAAAACAATATCTTCGTAAAGAAAAGGGCATCAAAGTGAAAGCAGTGAACCAGATTGTAAGCAGCAGCAAAGAGTCAATACTTCCGACAAGGAAGGGGTGGACTTTGAATGATGTCATTCTGCCAATTAAATCCATTTTATTTAAAATGGATGGGATGGTGGAATCGGGAATCGCAAAGCAGTGGAATGATTGGAAAGTTTGGAGAAAGCATGAGACTCACAAAAGAGAATTTTCTCGATTTGACTCGGAGAGCCCCAGTGTACTCAATATGAATGATAACATAGTGGTGATATTTTACCTACATGCCGTTCTATTAACGGTGTGCTTGGTAGGTTTGATTGTTGAAAATATAGTGGGTAGACTAATTGCTAAATTTGTGGTTTCGAGCTATTTTCAAGTCTTTACGATTGGGATGTACTAAATATTATGGAAATTGTGTGAATTTGTTTATTTTAATGCTGTAGCGAAACTAAGCTAATGTAAAACAGTTTTCAATATGATTTTTAACAAATAAAAGGAATTCTATGAAAAATGTGCTTAAATTTCACATTTTTAGTAGCCAATTTATATGCTAAAAAGCGTAAATAACAAGGTGTGCCCGTGTGTCTGCTCACAGCTTAACGCGACCATGTAAAATTGATAATGCATTGCTTGGACGTATTGTAATTCCAAATTGAATATTTCATATTTAGACAAAAATAAATATAGATTGCTGCTTTACTCATAAATCATCAACCCTATTGATTACACTGGGTTCATTAGATTAAAGCTAAAATGACGCAATTAGTACCCCTAAGTCACCTCATCTTTATACTTATGTGCCACTTGTTATAGTCGAATACCCAAAGCCTAAAGGTCAAAACGATTTCCAAAATGGGGTAGTCTTCCAAATTTTGCTAGAATACTTAATAAAAATATTGGTTAAAGTAAAGTTGCAGGAATTTTAGGCGTAGTCAATGCAAAAATAAATACATAGCTGCTTTTTCCCTAAATAGTTTTCGGGAATAGCAGAACAGTGGATCGGTTTGAGTGAATATTTTGTTGTGTAATTAGCTCGATCCGCCACATGATTGGGGAACCACTCTAAGCTCATATCATACTTGATTAATGGGCAATTCAACATTATTTACAAAAGCTTTATAAATCACTAATTTGTGACACTGGACACTGACAGAGTAAATTGCTTTTCTTTTTATTTTGGGCTGTTTGAAATAGGATTCTATAATGAAATTTCATACTAATTAAATTTAGAAGCAAACTCCGAAAAGTACTATCAAGATACATATAGCAAATGTTTAGAAAGAAGTAAACTTCTCGTTATAATTCGATGATATATGAAAAGTAACATTTATTTCTGGCTCAAATTAAATTAAATTGGAAACTCGAACGAAATTAACTATAAATGTATAGTTTCGTATAATCTTTTCCATCAAAACAACGCATTTAACTCAGACAGAACAGGCTCATTAGCAGATTATATGTTGACGTATATGGTAGCCGATGTTTTAACAAAAAACTGTTTATGAGAGAAAGTTAGGTATTTCTATGAAACAATATTTTCCCCATTTGAAATTATGACTAATAAAAGATTAGTCTCAAAAGCAGCGAGTAATGTTTCAATGTATTAATTTGAAAAAATGCTACTCTCAAAAGGTTATATCAAAGAGTTTTGAACAAAATTAGAGTATAAATAATATCAGCATAACAAAAATTAATATCATTAATTGTGGTTATAACATTTCAAATAACCTTAAGTTCGCGACCTCAATGGTTTTTAGCATATTAAGTTACCTAAGTAAATATATGACAAATATTTTTTGAGACAACATGAACATATATATTCAGTAACAGTTCTCTTGTTTTTGTAATTACCTAATTCGTTAAAATTCTTATTTTCCAAAGCAATTTCCACTTCTTGTTTTTATAACTTGTACAGAAACACAATGGCAACACCCTTATTGATAGTTTTTACAATTACGACACATTCCACTCAATGGTGGGTCAAATCTAGTTGACACCAATCCAATTTTCAAAGCTGTTCCAATACAAAGAAAATACATTTTTCTTCATTATACCGTCATTAATCATGTTTTGTTGCTTGTAAGGCTTATGTATATTTTTGAATAATATGACAGTGCAGTATTATATATCACATTTCATTGATTTCATGTTGTATATGTGTATGTAGTTTGAGAAGTACTAGTACTAATAGATTTCCTGGGGCAAAACGATACGAACTATTGTGGTTTTTAGGCAAGATATATCAAATGCATGAACAATTCAATATTTTTAAAGGAAAATAAATATAGTATCATATTTTTTGGAAAAGATGCTCGGTGGCCATAAAAATGCTTAAGTTGAAATATATTACTTACAAGTTGGTAGTTGCAGTTTATAAGATCAAGCAGCATCATACACACATTGATAGTTGATTCTCCGAGGTAGCATTACATTTTGTGTGTGTACGTACATACGAGTTGTATTATTTTCTTGCGTTTAAAGTAATTGATAAGTGAAACTGACTTACGTTTGTTGGTGCACGTAATCCAATAAAAGAATTCATGCTTTTGATATATGTATGTGCATATATTTATGAACCACAAGTATTGAAATGCTAGTAAGAACAACAGAACAGTTACTTTGACAGTATGCATTTAAAATCGGAAATAATATATTTTTGTAATTTTTTGAATAAATAGCATAGCAAAAGATTTGTGCATGCACATTTGCATATCAAAAGTCAATAAAAATTTGAAGGCAACCGACTTTGTTTTATTTGATTTTGGATTTAACCAGTTACCCTTGTTCTTTTACATTAAATGATTTAAGTTGTGATACATAATTAAATAACCATTTTTATACTTAATTAAATTAAGAACCTTACACTAGTAAAAAATAATCAGGGTCAAAACAATCCTTATCGTTTCTGTTATTGAAAATACAACGACAATTGCAATTGAGGAGAGCTTAAAATGCACGTGAAGTACCTGTTCGGATAATACTAGTCATAAGAAAACCGCTGAGCCTTTCGGAACATATTTACGTGTAATACTTGAATTGAAATACGAGATAAAGTACATAAAAATGCATGTAATCCTTATGAAAGCGATACAAGGTTAATACTTTGACAGATTTAATACACACTATGATGTTTGTATGCACAAGGATGACTCACTTAAGAAATACTACTGGCTAGTATAGGTACATGCATACATACATATGCAACCGATTCTTCTAATCCAATGTTTGGACTTCATACTAATTTGAGCAAAGGAACGTGGTATTTAGGGATTAACTTCTTGCTTATTGTTTTATTAGAAAATGTTTGGACAGCATTATTGAACAAATACGCATGTAATGTGTGTACCTAAATACGAGTGGTAATGAATAAACACTAAATATCCCAAATATTGAATGCTTATATTGTATATGCAACGTGCAAGAAATATGTAAATGTGGAATTTGACAGCAGTTGCAGTTGCTATCTAAAAGCAACAAGTGTACTTATCTTCTCTAATCCCTTGCTCGTATATTTGAAGCTCATCATTGCATTTAAAAACTCATATAAATTGTACCTGTTTTCATCTTTCAGTTCAGTTCAGTTCTACTCATGACCGAGAACCCTTACACTCTGCTGACACTGCTGCAATAGTAAAAATTACTTTTACCTGGTCAAAGTTTGTTTCGGAGTTATACACATAGAGTGCTAAAAGTTTAAAACAAGGACAGTTTTACCCTTCATTAGTTTCAAAGTGACATTAACATTAACTCGTCTAAGAAATAAAGTCTACATATCCATATATATTATCTTGTTCAAAATGAGTAATAACGATTTTAACATTATCGAGGGACCAATGAGAAATATAGCTCATTCGAAACTTCCTCCACTTTTGTCAACATCTCAATATCCACAACCTCAGCTTGATAACTACAACACTCCCGTTAAACTAGTCAAAATACCCGGTAACCCTATCAGGTCACCGGATCTTTTTCAAACCATATCAGTGTCACATACAACCTCCCCACCACCGACAGTAATATCATCCAAACCTGCACAGTGTCCACCTCGCCCCACAGAAAATTTTGGGGCTGTGGTTATGGTTCCAACTCCCTTTCAATTCAAACAAGAGGAAGAACATGAAAAGGAGGATCAAACTGATGAAACGCCTCTAGGTGTAGATCAAGATGAACTTGAGACTTTCCATTGTTACAAGGAGTTAGGAGAGAAACTAGGCAGCTTGTTATCAGTATTTAAAAACAGAGATAACAAACTTAATGCAGAAAAAGAAATTCTATCTGCTCAGCTAAAAGAAGCAGAAGAAATAAATGCATTTTTAAATGATAAAAATGAAGAAATAGTGAAAGCACAACAAGAAGGGGTTCAATACGCCATATCTCAAGAGACACTTTGGAGGACTAGTTGTATGGAGTTGAATGAGAAGGTAACGACTCTCGAAAAAGAGTCAGTAGAAAAGAATAAATTGATAGACGAGCAAATGATTGAAGTGCACGATTTAGAATTCGAAGTAATAGAGGCAGAGAAACAGTTAGAGGAAAAGGAAAACGAAATTGACACGTTGAAAAAGAAAGGTATTGACAATGAAAAGCAGCTAAATGAACAAAACGTTAAACTGTCTAATTTGTTAGAATTGGAAAACCAATTCAATTTTAAGATAGAAGATCAAACGAAAGAAATTAAATCGTTGAGGGAAAAATATAGAAATAAGTGCGATCAGGTTTTAAAGTCAAATGAAAACTACAATAGCATGTGTACAACAAATAAAGAATTAGAAAGTAAAATTGATAGCTTGAAGAAAACGGATAAGGATAATAAAAGATATATACAAATATTGGAGACTCAGGGGAATCATTTAACATTAACTGTTAAAAAGCTGCAGGCGACAATTTCAAATATGTCAGGTGAAATTTCTAAGATCTCCCAAGAATTGGAGAAAGAGAGGAATGATAACCAAGTTAAAGGGCTTGAGCTGGAGAAGAGTAAAAAATCCGTTAAAGATTTGGAGGCAGAAGTAAAAATTCTTCAAAACGAGAAAGATGAACTTCCAAAGAAATTTAACACATTCATGAGCCAGTTCTGGAATTCAGATTTTCCTAAACCCGGACGTAAACGATCAGTGTCAAGTTCATCCTCTTCAAGTTCCGAAAAAGGTCATTCTCTGGAGTCGTCGTTCTCATCCAAGGCAATGGACAATGAGATTGATAGAATCAGTACAAGTAATGAAGCAGAACAGCTAGAATCCCAAAAAGACGTTCTTCAAACTGTTGCTATTGGAAAGAGGAAATACCCAATAAAAAAGTACACTACAGGAAAGAAACATTGCGGAGATGGAGATGCTAACTACTCAACCGACTATGATGAGCATTCTCACAAATTAATAGTTAGCTTGCCACTTATTTCCCAGGTAAATTTCAGTTGTACTTTTTATTTTAAGATTTTTTAAAGGATGAATTGAATTGCTTCATTACAACATATTTTAAATTGATTGATTTATTTATTTTGTTTTTTTTATCAGAAATTCAACACTGGAGGTAACGCTGAGATACCGGAAGTGAGTAGCTCGTCTAGGACAAGTACCAGTCCTCCAAGCAGTGGCAGATGGCAAAGAAACAAAAGTAGCTGTAGACAGTAAAGTAAACATTAAAAGAAGATAATCCGGTAGTGGTAAAAAGTGTAAGGAAACTTGATAGTATCTTGTTTGTGACAATTTTACTTAAATTTATTGTAGTTTTTATAATGTTTTAGCAAATACTTTTACGTTTAGTATAATAGTATTTTTTATATAATATATAAGGTGCATTTGTGTATTTAGACATCATATACGTACATACATAAATACTGTAAAGATAACAAAGTCATTTACTAATTAATATGTTTACTTTTAATCAGTTCTTTCTTTCATGTAAATTTTCGCATATGATAGCCAATAAGGTTACCTAGTTCTTTTCACTTGAAAAACCCTCGTTCCTTAGAGATATCTTTAAACAATTTCCCAACCATTTCCTTTGGCAAGGCCAAAATTATATGAAGATTTAGTTATTCAAAAAATTTCAATTTACTATCAGACAATTGGGGTATATTTTGTAAGTTTCTTTGACTTTTTGGAAACGAATGTGCCACACAACAATATCATGATGAACAACTCGAAACCTCAATTCTCTGGAAATGTGCTAAGATATTTACTGCAGTTTGCTGAATCGAATCATGTAGTAGCGAGCAAATACACGAGGATCTTGAATATTGTTCAAAATCTCACTTACGACGAATGGAGATTACAAAAGAACGATTCAATGCAAATGTACATGGAAAAGATACAGTCGTGCGAGAATGTAACGTACATTCTCGCACGATATCCGCAGCTGGAGAAAGGATATCAGAGAAGGTGAACTCAAACTAAAAAAATATCAGCGTAAAGAAAAAGGTATCAATGTGAAAGCAGTGAACCAGATTGTAAGCAGTAGCAAAGAGTCAATACTTCCGACAAGGAAGGGATGGACTTTAAATGATGTCATATTGTCCATGAAGTCCGTGTTATTTAAAATAGACGGGATGGTCGAGTCTGGAATTGCAAAGCAGTGGAATGATTGGAAAGTGTGGAGAAAGCATGAGAATCACAAACGAGAATTTTCTCGATTTGACTCGGATAGCTCGAGTGTACTCAATATGAATGATAACATTGTGGTGATATTTTACGTGCATGGAGTTTTGTTAACGATGTGCTTCTTAGTTTGGATAATTGAAGGTGTGGTGGGTAGATTAATGGCTAAATTTGTGGTGTCGAGGTATTATCAGGTCTTTACAATGGGGATGTACTAAATATGATGAGGGTGTGGTGCTTGGTGTGTTGTATTGCTTGTAGCGAAACTAAGATAATGTCAAATCCGTTATCAGTAAAATTAAAATGAAGAAAAAAAAATTCTATGAGACAGCCTGTGCTAAAATTTCACATAATTCATTCAAAAAATTCGTACTGATTCATATTCATACTAAAAACCGTAAATGAATAAAAAGAAGAAAGGTGGCCCACTTAATAGCTTTTCGTTACCATGTACAATGGATAATGCATTTTTTGACCATATTATCAACGAGGGTCCAGTGTAGGCTAGTTATCATAGTAATTTAACACAGATAAGAGGAGATCCAATGGTGAAGATTT
>JAQFZG010001612.1:0-20184 GCA_034695465.1 Entomobrya nicoleti | reverse complement strand
GTGAAATATATTTCTTTAAATACATACTTTATCATGTGTTTCATGTGTTCCAACAAAGCATCATTTGACAAGATGTTGTGAATACTCGTCACACATTTTATAATGGACTGCACAAGTAGTACTGTGTCGTCTCGAATATGAGGAATCTGAAAACAAGATTTGGAATTGACCAGAAACTACAGTAAATTTTATTTAAATACGTTGTTTTTTGATTACCTGTTTTGTATCATATTCCCGTTTTGCCACACGTTCCATCATATCATCCATCAACAAAAACATCATGTTTGCACTCAATGGGAAGATGGAATTGACTTTTGTGTAGACAATCCATTTGGCCAATACAACATCTTTAGATTTAAGTCCTCCTTGCCATTTTAGTTGACGTAAGATCCGCTTTGAGTTGATTTCAAAGTGTTCATCCCAATAAAATGGGATGTCTTTTGAAGAGCCATGTTCTAGTTCGTAAATAACTAGCAAGTGAAGAATTCGGAGGAATTCTTCAAAAGCTGTAGCTCTGCTTTTACGATATCCCAATGCCACACGTACAAATATTTTCCCTCTGCATACATCATCTTGTTCTATACCGAACCACTTTTCAAGCGGTGTTGCCTTTAGATCCTTTTTAAATAAAAAAAATGTTGGATTTATCACTCAGTGGAAATAAGAACAATTTGGTATTATTTAATAATTGTCGACTTACCGATATGGATATTTTAACAGAACCAATTGGTTCGTGCTCCGAACGAGCATTGGCTATATCCCACAAGAAAATACCAAGGTATCCCGGAGATTTTAGCTCCTTAATTCCTTTAACTCGATCTCGTAATCGCTCAGGTTTCTCATTGTAGTTCCTATAAAAAAGATTTAAAAGCGAATGCATATAATTAATACCAAGCAGTAATTGTACTATGTTTAAAGTAAATTTGTAATATACATACATTAGTTCCACATGAAGCACATCGCTGTCTGGATCACTAACTTTGCTGAAATTCCAAAAATGTACATTAAATCTATGAAGTATGTTATATTCTCCAAAATATGCATATTAGCACCCATCGTTAGACTGCCAATTTCTCAATATTCTTTTATCAATACCAAATTTTATCATATAGATTTATATGCATCGAAATACATAAATTGCACTCACAAGTTGAAGTATTTCCGCCAAAATGGATTTAGGTTGTCTTGAATTACGTGAGTTGCTTCTGCCCCGTCCCTATCGTTAACATATGCAATACAAAATGGATCCGAAGAACCATTTGCATCTGTTGGGGGAATATTTTTTGCTTCTACTATTTCCAAATTGATCACTTTTTGAGGAAGCTGTGTGAAGAAAGTTTGGGAAAAATTATTAATACATTCCAGTCATTTAAGTATTTAAAAAGGTCAAGAACTTTCGAAGAATGTGTTGGAATAAATACCTCGGTAATTTTAATAACATCTATCGACCGTTGGTGTTCCTCATCAGTAAACCGAAAGACGTTCTTTAAATGCATCATTAAATCACTTGATTGAACCATATTTCCGGATTGGATTTGTGGAAATAGGGTGCAAATCATACTCACGTAAAGATCCGGTAGCTATAAAGTTAAATAGTTATGTATTAGATGCACTAAATATGCTAAACATGTTTTTTGTAATAATATTTAAACTTACATTGTATTCTGTAAGAGAAGCTTGTAATTTTGCTCTACTGTCCACCTCATCTTGAAATAATTTTGCTGTCGAAAAACTGCCAACTTCCAAGTTTAGACGTTGGAAACAAGAAATAGTTTTCCGCCGCTCAGTCTCGTAGTTTTCTTCCACAGAGGAAAATCGTCTTATTAACCTGATAGGAGGGCGTGTATGTAGCCCATTAATAGTATGTCGTCGTATGGCGTTGGTTCTTTTTAGTTTCTCCATTTCCAAAAAAAGTATTTGTTGTAAAACTTTTGCTATAAGTATGTAAACTTACTAAGGTAAAGGTTCACACATGTATAACTCAGGAAATATTTCGACTTTTACTTATTTATCTATGAAAAGTTGGCAGCATACCATAATTGCATAAAGGTAGAATGAGGATGTTGTGGTGTTTACTAGCTATACTTAAACAATTTCAATATATTAATTATGACCAGTTGAGTAGCATCTTAACAACAGCAAATATATCTTGACAGTTATGCTGACTTGTTGTAATGAGTGTCTGCATTTGGCTTCGTGGTTTGACTGTTCTTTGAAATGGGGTGCAATTTTTTCCTAGTATTCAATTGTCTGTCCGTTTCAACTTGTAAAAAGTCCTTTTTGTGGTCATCCATCAAATAATTGCCATGGTTATCTAGACTCTGTAAAGATTATTCTGGTCAGTCAATATAGAAAAGACGTCACCAATCGCTACGTCAAATACGGATCTATACAAATTATGACGTCGTCCCGTTGATTACCCAGAGTTAAAAACACTTTTCTAAATAGTTTAGTATTTCGATACGATACTTGCTTATACAATGTAATAGATATTTGCGTCAAACATACACCATGCTTATTTATATACTCATTTTATTTTTTGCATGGAAATAAATAACAAAGTGAAATTTGGGGAACGGAGGTAAATGAATATTTGAATAAGGTGTTCATAAAAAGAGTAAACATATAATGAGGGTTGTTCAATATTGGAAGTAAACCCGTTGTAACAACAATCCGTTGTAGCTGAAACAATACGACATATATCGATGATAGTGATAGTCATTGTTTTTTATAATACAAATCGTCTTCGAATGATATGTATGTCATTTGCCTTATATTTGAAGTTACACACTTTGACCCCGAATTCTGACCATGTGATGATAAATTGAACTAAAAGTGACATGACGAGAGACAGGAAGGCATGACAAACTCAATAATAGCTGAGCTTCGCTTTCAATTATGTAATAAAGCGTTCCAAAATTTATTAATATTATACGCGCGTCATTGAGTTGAGTTTTTATCCGAATGCAGCGTATGCCTTATTACTTACCTCGAATTGAATACATTTATGGCGGTTTTTTATAATTGTCTAGTGTTCGTTGTAAGTTCAAGATTCACGAGGAAATGAAAAGACGGATATTTAAGTAGGTCTTCTAAGGTTCATGAATGTTCATGTCAAAAATTCACCCGAACCGCTATGGATTTGCTCGGTATTATTAAGAGTACAAAAGGAATTTAGTAACCTGTCTGACATATTCTATTTTAAGGCAACACCCCTTGGTTACGAAAACACGTTTGACATTTTGGCAATGTCTTGTTTTAATAGTTTGAAGCATTGTTTCTTACGTACATAAAAGTACATAGTATGGGTTTTATGACGAGGTGGCACTTGTTCGGATTGTTTGTGGTTCGTTGCCGAAAAGTTACAGAATTGGTAACAGAAATTTAAAACTGACGGACAACTACTAGTAAAAGGTTTTACTTATGTAAACGCTATGAAAATGACTGTCATTTTAAGGAAACAAAAAGTTAATGCTTTCAAAATATTCGACAAACGTATTGACATTAAGTTGTATATTTTGCGAGCTGTAATGTATAATATAAATGTAATGCATAGTTATATAAATGACTAAGCTTGAAACACAATTTACATAGGAATAAAGAGACATTTTTAATTACATAATAAGTATTTTTTGATGCAGAGTCGAAGTTCGATTAATTATTAGCTGGTATTATATCCAACTTTCAAATGCTCCAAAACATTTCGTGAAATTGTTCAAACTTGGCCAAGATTTTCATCACGCTTCAGTGTCCTTTTGTCGCTATGGGCATAAGCGCACTTTTTATAAAACGAGTGAAGTGATACGGTTAACAGTTCAATATTTTAAATACTGGTTATTACCAACTTACTAGATCAATTCTTAGTTGTCAAAGATCCATAATAGTCAAAGCACTAGACTTCCCTACCCAAATCATCATTTAGCTGTACATTAATAGAAGTCAACAATGCAGTTTATCAACTCATATCCATCAATTCACTGTATTAAAGCAGTTGACTACTGTTTCAAATGTTTTGGTAAATTTCCTGGTCGATTTCCGTTAAACTGGAACATCACCACCAAAACTCTACAATTCGAAGGAAAGCCAACCTTGCGTAAAAACTGGCTTTTTCTGATTGACGTATTTGGTATTGTCGGTCTACTCACTTTTGTATCAATTTTGTATACTTTGCTAAATGCTTCTGAACAGGATGTTATGCATATCCTGTTAACTTTGATTTTCTTAATCGTCTCTACATTTGATGTCCTGTTTGCCATGTCAATTTGCAATGATGGGGACGACATTGTCTTGGCATTTGAAAGGCTTAAATATTTATGCAGTAAACTGGAAATCCTCAAAAATCTCACAAAAGAAGAGTCATTAAAATGGAAGATCATTGCACAATTTGTATGCTTAATGTTCAATGTATTAATTGTAATGTTGTTAGCAGTTCCAGGATTTTCCACCGCACAGAAATTGGATCTGTTTTACAGCCTGTTTCAGAATGAAGTATTCCTCAAGATTGACTTTGGAATATCAACCGTAATCCGATTTATTTTGATGACGTTACATTTCCTTCAAGCAACAAGTCTTTATGGACTTTTCGTTACATTGCTATTCTACTGGATGGAAATGCAGGCAACATGTATAACAAAGTTGACACGCATTAAAATGTCGGATAATCTGTTTGTCTCCTCCTACATTGAATTTGATTTCGTCAACAAAACACTCAACAACATCTTGTCTCAGTGGATCAGCTTACTTCTAAGTATACTATTCTGGTTGATATCTGTTTGCATCATAGCATCAATAAGATATCATAATGCAATTCCAAGTTCCTTGATTTGGTTTCCACTTAGCTGTGCCTGGTTAGACCTAATTGTGGTTTACCTCATATTTCCTCTACTAACTGAGGGATTTGAGAAGACATCCAAAATCCTTTCGGAGAAAACGAGGCAAGGTGCAGGACTGCGCTTTATGAAACGCAAGCTTGCCACATTAAAGCCAATTTCAGCAAGTTTCGGAGGTTCATTCAGAATTACAAGGAAAACTGTAATGTCGTATTATGATGCCATGATTGGGTGCGTAATGAATGCAATATTAATATAAGAGGCATATACATAGTATGATACTCATAACGTTTTAGTCTTATTAATATTTGGCTTTTAAATAAATATTTGGAAATATTTAAGTTTTTTAGTTCAATTATATATATATATATATATATATGTATATATATATGTTTGAGTAAGCAGAACTAGCAGACATTAGAAGTTAAATGTAAAATAAAAGAATATTTTACTAAATACATCTAGCCTACCATTATACACTAATTTATCCTTCGTTATTATTACCGAGCAAACTTCACAGCATCCTTACCCCGCAAACCTTTTTAAAAATGTTTAAAGTATTTTATCTATCTTTTGTGGTTTGCATGTTAAGTCTAGCTTTTAAATGTAAACTTAAATTAGCATTTCCATATAGCGCGCTGTTTAAACGATGCAACATACATATGCTATACTTATTTATTTGTTTAAAAATGTCTTTAATGAAATCTTAATCGTTTGAATTTAAATAAGTGTAAAATATTTTGGTCTATGGAGTAAAATATTATTTAGTTCAGATAACTGTAAGATCCGTAAGGCCAGAATGACTAATATTGTATTGTGGGTTTGCTATTAATAAATAATATTAGAATTTTAGACCGAAGCTAGAGTGAAATGTCCATTTACAATGCTTCCTCGTACGAAACATGCACTAAATATAGTGTTTACTTTATTGGATATCCGTTTTACATTTGAGATTTTTTTATTTATTTTTAAGCCATCATATAACGCACAAAATTATAAAGGATTTACTTGCCATTAATAACACAAAAAACGAACTGGTTTATATACCCATTCCAAGTTTTATAACAAGAGGCGTGGCGTTTCTTTTGTAGAATGGACATTTTAAATGTCGCCAGTCAAAATGTTTTAGTTTATTTAGTTGAGTGCAGGCTTCTTGCAGACATTTATATAAAAGGCTTATGAAGACATGCTTCAGGCTTATGCTTCTGATGACATATTTTTTTTTCAGTAATTATCTTCGTTATTTTCACCACGTCGTTATTCTACTGGATGAAATGCAGTCCAAATGCGTAACAAAGTTGAAGTTCACTAAAATGTCAGTCTTCTTACATTGAATTCATTGTATTTAACAAAACATATAACAACATCCTCTATTGAGTGGGCCTACCTACTTCTCAGCACACTTTAATAGATAATACCAGCATGTATTATAGCATCAGTAAAATATAACGATGTGGTTTGTGTGAGATGATGTTCTGATGTGATAAACGGGGCTTCACGAAACACAAGCTTGCTGCATTAAAGCCTATTTCAGTAAACGTTGGAAAGATCCATTCAGAATTATAAGAAAAAATGTGTTGTCATATTTCAATGTCTTGATTGGATGTATCACAAATGAAATATTAAGACTACAGCCAAATCCATTTACGTAATTTGCTTAAATCTTGCTGTTGGTGTAGCGATATTTAAACAGGAATCCTTTATTTATGTAACTTTGTTGTTGCGTAGTAATTGATAATAGATTTTTTGCAGGACCCAAATTTAATATAAGTTTACAAAGTCAATGCATCAAGTAAAATATCGTAAGAGGAAATTAATTTAAATTATAAAAGCATAATTTTAAATGCATTAAGGCAGTGGTGTCTGCAGAACTGCAAAACAGTATAATTTTTTAATTAAACACATTGAACCATCAATCATTAAAACATGCAAAATGTTCATTAAGTTAAATTCTTATTTACAAATCATGTGCTATAATATATATCAATGTTGTGTTATGTTATAATAAAATAGATTTTGTAAAAAAAACATGAATAGTAAGTAAATGAAATCGAATTTATGTATGACACATTTGTAAGCACACTTTTAAAAACATTTTCGCTATATTATTTCGTTTAGGTTATATTACTGGCAAAAATTCAGTGTAAGTTAGCGATCAAGTGTCTGTTTCTCACTAAACCACATCCTTTAGTTTGAAAGTATAGCTAGCAACAGAACAAAAAATAATGAATTTCATACATGTGGTTTCAGTACTTCCTCTAGCATGAACTAAAGCGAGTATAAACAGTTAAAATATTTGTATTGTACTTTTAACGGATGTCGCATATATGTGCAGCTGATAATATAAAATAAAAATCTTAATTGATCTTTTGTTTTATAACATACGTGTATAAAATATTTTTATCGTGCAAACGGCTTGTCATAAATCTAAATATTTTTAGCAAATATATAGAATGTTATATATAATCAGTTGTTAAAACGTTTATTTTCATACCATTATAGTTCTAAATTGCCTGTAAATACAATTTTACGGGAAACCCACAATATCGCTGGTCAGTTTGTTTTGCTATTGTGGTATTTTACTTGACGTATTCAAAAATTAGTGGAGAAAAATAGAAGTACTTTACAGTTAAATACCGACAATTAGTACATTTTGACATTATAGTACGAAATTTATACAGTTTTAAGTTGACCTGTTAAAATGGAAAATATGGATACCGTAAGCAAGTGCAATTTTCGCAGGGATAAAGACCCACGCCCACCCTTAAGACTATTTCGACGATTTTCCTCTGTTAAAGTCAATTATGAAAAAGAGCGACGAAAAACGATTTCTAAATATCAGCAACAAGGCTTGCAAATCAGCAGTATTGCTTTACCAAAATTATTTGAAGACAAAAGGGAGATTAGAAAAAAGTTAAGAGTATCAGTGGAACGATATAGTGTAAACTTTTCATAATTGGTTTCAAATAACTTTAATATTTTTTAAAGGCACGCTCACAAATTTTGCAAATTATTATTTTTTATTTCAGTTTCCAGAGCTCTATGTGAAAATTATATGCGCCCTGTTCCCTCAACTGAAGTCCCGCGAAGCTCCAGATTCCAATGCGCTAATTACACACTTAAAACGAGTATTTAGACTAAATGACATTGAGCATGCTCAACTGATGGATATTGCACGAATGACAAAAGTACAAAAAATTACTTTGCGTTTTGATTTTGGGTAGAATGCTTTTATTTTCATTCTGATACCTTTTTATTAGAATATGGTCATTATACTTTTGTAGCTACCTCAACGTATAATCAACCTGGAAATAGTAGAAGCCCGGGACATTCCTGCCAAAGATCCGAATGGTTTATCGGACCCATTCTGTGTTGTATTTGTTAACAGCCGGGAACTAGCTCAACGAACAAAAGTTGTTCCAACAAACTTAAATCCTGTGTGGAAAGAATATTTCACTTTGTAAGTTGTGATTGATCGCCAAGGTCGAATGACATTGTAAATAAATGTTGTGTACTCAAAAACTGCTTTAATCACATGTTTGTTACAGTAAAATAAACGATCCTACGAGGGATATGCTCCATGTGGAAGTGATGTAAGTAAGCCAAATAGTTCCACAATTACTGCGTACTAGGTATTTTGTAATCATTGTTTTTATACGTCGTTAAGGGACTATAATGAACAAGACGAGCCACTAAGGGATCGAATCAGAAGATTTAAGGAACTGAAATCCCCGGGAACATTGGGTATTCTGTTGAAGGAAATTGCTAATGCCCGCTCAGCACAGGAGCTGATTGGCTCCCTCAAAATACCTGCTTCGGTATTACAACATTGCTGCCTTCGACATTGTAAATAATTTTTGACGGTTTTTAACATAATCATTTTTCGTCATCCTAATTTAGGATATTTCATCGGAAACCATTGAAAAATGGTTTAAACTAAAAAACAATGAAAACCGAGGAGAAATATATTTACGAATGGCTTTAGGCTACAATAAAAGTAAAGAAGCTGCATCCGAAGAATTTCTCCAAATTGTCCATTTTCTTGTTGTGTACGAGCTTGACAGAGATTCCTCTTTAGGAACTCCGTTTTATTGGGATGAGCACTATGAAATGTGGTCTAAATATATTTTAAGACAGTTTAAATGGCAGGGAGGCCTCAAACCAAAGGATATTGTGTTGTCCAAATGGAGAGCTTACACAGCAATAAACTCCATATTTCCGTTGAATGCAAGCATGATGTGTTTATTGATGGACGCAGTGATGGAGAGAGCCCTAAACTGTGAATATGATACCAGAGAGGTAAAATCTTTTTTTAAATTTATAATACTAAACACACTTATTTGAATAAGCCTATTTGTATTATGAACGTTTATTAGAGTACACGGTTATGGGACTGTACAGTTCTTCTGGTCGATTCCATTTTAAGATTTATGACGGATATACATGATGTTCTACCATGTCCTGTAACAGTACTTCATACGTATCACATGTTGAAGTAAACAAACTTATTAATTTTGAATCTTATGAAAATGTGCTATGAATGAAAGGTTACTAAAATAAATAAGTACTTATTACTTTCGCAATAGAACTGTAGAGCTTCTAAACCAAGTACTTGATGAACCGCCAAAATGTGAACGTGGAACGATCCCTTTTACAAAAGCTGGTATTTATGATAGCGTCGCGAAAGCTGTTCGTGATGGGGCAAATAAATTGTAAAATTAATAATTTAGCCTAATAATAACAGCCATATATACATATATGTATATTAAATCATTATGGTCTAAATAATTTTTCTTCTGTGTAACTGGTAACCTCTAAAACAGTTATGTGAAAGTATTTTCGGATTCTACTTACGAGCAAATTAAAAGTGACGAGGATCCTTTGTATTTGGCACTACAGAGGCTACTTAAAATGGGTCAGATTTTACATGAGGATCTAAGGCTGGGTTTGTCCACAGTTCAAACTGATTTCAAAGGGTAAAATATTTATTTTACTAATTATTTTCGATTATATTAACTGGTGGCAATAGAATAACTTACGGAATTTCTCTTAATTTTAACAGCATTTTGAACATTGACTACGCCACAATCACCTTTACGGTGTATGATGAGCAATTTGGTAAAATGGTAAAGTATATTGTGGAGGAATATAATGGTAACTTGATGGATACCAATGATGAGTCATCTACAGAAAACGATGAGGAATTGGACGAAGAATCTCCATCAGTAAAAATTGCGTTGGTTGTGCTTCAGCTCTATCTCGCTGTGAAAAATGTGGCTGAGTAAATATTTAATTTTGAAGTCTAACATTTTATCCTAATATTAATTAACGGTACCCTGAAGAAAAGTTAACTTATTATACGTTATTTTTTGAAATAGCCTTGCCCCCTTAAATTATTTGGACGAAAATGGATCACCAGAATTTTCTCTAAAGCGAAACTACCATGACTGGTTTTTCCACAGTGTTGCCATTTGGATCGATACCCTCCGGAGAAAAATAATGAAATGGGTGAGGAACTCTGTTAACTTTTCAGAAGCCAGGGATCTCGATGACCAGGAAGAATCATACAAGCTCAACAAAATTGAAGATCAAACAATGAAGGATGTTCCTTGTAGTCCCTCAGCTATCGATACAGCACAAATGTTTCATGAAGTTGGTACTTTAATATACACACTTATATTTCTACTGCTAAAATGTATTTTAACTTGTTTTTTTCAATTTTGAATACAGATTAACAAATTTTGGATTGGGTTGGGATGGCAAAATCCTCATCAGTCTTATGTCATCGTAAGAAAGCTACTTGAAGTAAGAAAATCAGTGGATTGAAAAATATAAAAAATATTTTGTTGGCATACTTATAGTCTAAATATTTTAATATAATGCACTAATTTTGTCCTCCACAGGAACTCTATGGTTATCTTATATATTATGCTGCACAGTTACTCGAGGTCGTAAAATCTCGTAAGCCACCCATGGAAAAACGTAATGATGACACAGTAATTAATGCATATCTGAAAAAGGTAACAACTTACTTTTATTTAAAAAGTTTCAAAATAGAAGCGAAATAGAATAGAGTCGCTAGTAATTTCTGTGTTTATTTTTTATTTTTAGGCATGTAGAGAAATCAACAATATCAATTACGTTAAAGAACAAGTTCAGATCCTTGCTCAACAGTTAAACATAAGCAGCATCATTGAGAAAATTACACTAACTGATGCCAACTTTTTCAAAGAGAATAGCGAGGAGTATGAGCAGAGCATTGACTCAATCACAGCTTATATGCAAGAGCAAGTTGGAAACGTCACAGAGTCCATAATAAAAAATTGCCTTCGAATTGTATATACTGATATTATAATATAATCATTTAGTTTTTATTATACCGAATATACATCAAATATAAAAATATATAAATTAATTTTTATGTATTTCTTCTACATTGTGCAGGTGTCACCCAAATTTCGATTGTTACTGGAAGAGATGTTTAAAGATGAACAGCAAAATAGTACCAACTTTCTGTCATATATCACCAGCACTTCTACCACCACCCAACGGTCCTCCATCCAATGCAAGCAGTTTATTAACTACATTGATAACTGTTTGATAATCATGAATGAAAACTTAGAAAAACAAAACTTTCGTCAAATGCTTGGAAAATTTTGGGAAGAAACTGTTCATCAAGTTAACGAACTGGTTGGTATTGGTTTGGAGGTATATTGAAATATTTTTTTAAGCTTTCTTAAAATTTGTTGTAACTTTACAGTATGCGATATCTTAATTTCTTCTAAATTAACAGACAGGAAAATCGGCTGAGTATTTTGAGCAATTCAGTTACTTGATTACTGACCTACATTCCCTGTTTTGGCCAAGTGAACTGGATTTTCTTGATGGAGATAAAAGTTGTCCAGAGTCGAGTATGCCAGATTCTTACGAAACATTGCAAAATAAACTGTCATATTTACAGTTAACCTTGGAAAATTTGAAGTCAAAGTATTATGAGTGTCGTCACAAAAGACAGGAGTCAACGACAATTAAAGGGAATGAACATGGTAGTATTACAGTGCGGACTTGTTATCTAAAAAAGAAAGAGGAAGTTGTGGTCGAAATTCTAAATGCAAGAAATCTAAGAAGCTATGACTCAAATAGTAAGGTTGAAGTAATTTAAAGAGCATATCAAACAACAAAGCGAATATCATATAAACTCATATCATTTTTTATTCGAGTACAGATTTGAGTGATCCATATGCAGTAGTTACTTTAGTGCCTTTTGAATGTTTTCCTACTGCGCCAAAATTAGCCACTAAAGTTCACAAGGAAACACTTTTCCCACTTTTTGAGGAAACTTTTACTTTGTATGAGGCTTTCAAACTTGAAATATTATTAGTTGCATAAAATGTTTCGTAACAAAAATATTATTAATTTTTTCAGTAAAATGGCGGACAAAGAGCGAGCAACAGGGTTTTTACTTATTACACTACACGACCGAAATTTCTTTGGAAAAGATGAAATCATGGGAGAAGTTTTTGTTCCTTTGGCAAATGTCACTATAATGGAGGATGAATCAGGAATGCTTAAGTTGCCACAAGCTTTTATGCCTTTGTGTAAGCCCAACGAAAGTGATTTGGAATGGGTTGTAAGGTTTGAGCAACGTTTGTGGGATAAGAAAGCTGTACAGTTTGGTCAACAAGAGCGAGGGAAAATGCAAGCAAATAATTTAACAGTCTAGCTTCATATTTAAGAAATGGTAATTAGAACTATTTAAATTATTTCCAATCAAAATTTGTATTTAAACTTTTTATTAAGACAAAAATAAAAGTTCGATTCAATACTAAAAAAATGCTCTTTGACTACTCCATCATAATTAAATTTTGTTATGACGTTCTCCTTATTTGGTAATAGTTTAACAGAGTTGGATAAAAGATGGTTTGTTGCCCATTATAATGTTTGGATTTCAATTAGCACAAATAAACTAGCCATTAAATGTTTTTATAGTGGTTATTCCTACATTATTTTTATGGATTATTTGGATGTAGATAAAATATTGACATATTTTTTATTGTACTAATTATTTTTTATATGTTATCATTGTGTAGGGGGAAATGTTTCGGTATTTCTATATGCGTGTCTGAAGTAAACTAAATATTATCACTATCACTCATTATCATGCAAAAATTCAATGTTATTAATGAATACATACAATTTTTCGTATGCATATAGGTAACTCGATTTAACGTGTTACTTATATAGAAAAACTGAATCAACGAAAACCATACGTATAATGGTTAAATATGTCAATAATCCATTTACCCTTAAATCTATTGTTAACCTTAGCTAACTAAATTGATTTTCATTTAAAGCATATAAACTTCTCTAATGAAGCAAGAAATAAAAGAGGCATGAATGTTTTACATCTCAGCAAGCCATGTAACCTTGTGCTATAAAAAATATTTTTTTGTTCCTATTTCTTGTTTACGGTATAAGTAACATTAGTTTACATTAGTCCTTTGGACTCCAAACATTACATCATGGCTCATTTGAAGCATATTCTGGCCGCTATGGCACTCATCATAATTGTCAAGATAGTTGATGCCATCGATATCTCAAATACAGATTTAATTTTTACTAAACTCACTATGGCGGATATTCAACGTGTAAACATTGTAAAACGATTACACTGTGGACTTCGAATTTATACCAAAAATTCTAAAGATTTATTAAACGTTGCTCAAATAAACAAACAAATGGAACCAATCGAACTGTATGAAAATAAAGTAGAAAACTTACAACTTCATTCCCTAAACTCAAAATATTTATCCTGCTGCTGGAACATCATTTTTGTGATTTCAAAAGCAGAAGAGCCCATTCTTCAAGAAAACCAATTAGGAAACTCCATATATGATCGTTTTGTTTTCATTTCGGAAAAGCAGCAGACTTTAGAAGCATCTTTAATAAATGGCAATGTTATAGATAAAGTGACATTTAAATACGGAATGTTCCTTGAAAGTCTCCAAAGTTTGCCAAAATATCTGTTAGAGCCATCATCTTATACTGGCTCGTTTATAAAATCCGACAACTTGAAAGTTCTAGAAAAAATTAACAACATGCAAGGAAGGACGCTTGATGGATCGTTCTTTAGCGTTGCGCCTTTTTTCATGGCAGACCACAACAATAATGGAAGTAACAATGGTTTCGGGATGAGGGGAAGTTTCGCTAATTTCACCTTAGAAACAAGCAAACGAGCCAATTTTAGCATAAAATTTCACGAGTTTTTTGAAGTCTCCGAGCAATTAAAGAATGGTACTTGGACGGGACATTATGGAGAAATCGTTCATGGAAAAGCTGACTTCACCCCAATTGCTGGTTATTTAGTAGACAGATATTACATAATGACTTATTTAACCGTGACCTCAAGGGAGTCAATTATATTTTGTGTAAAGGAGCCTCAGCCAGTTCTCCGATGGCAAGCTTTAGTATTCCCGCTCTCTAAAACTGTTTGGATTTTAACCCTTCTCGCATTAGCCTCATTTGTTTGCCTATTTACTATTATTGTTCTTTTAAAACTGGTTCGTAGTCAAACTTATAGCGTTCCAGTATTTCTAGAAGAAGGGATATTTTTACCAATTGCTTTATTTCTAGAACAAAATATTCGACTTCCCATTGAGACACCAGCAAGGATTACTGCCATTTCTCTCATTTGGTTTGCATTCGTGATTGGAATGTTCCACAAAACTAATCTAGTTGGATTTATTACATTTCCTGAAAAACAATCTATACCACGAACATTCAAGCAGCTGCATGAACACAAGGAATATACAGTAAACCTGTTTTCATTTTCGTCTGCTGAGATGTATATTTTAAGTACTTCACCATCTCCAATATTTAAGGGAATTGTAAGCAGAATAAAAGTAATGAAGAGCCTGGACGAATGTGTCAAATCGGCTACCAAGGACAAAACTGCTTGCATCATGTGGAAAAATATTGGGGTTACAGAAATTATGAAACAGGTTGTAACATTTCCTGCGCTCGAATCCCTTTTTCTGTCTCAAGATGAAGCATTTGCTGCGGATATCACATCGGGAATAAAAAGATATTCGATTTATTATGATACACTGAATCGTTATGCAGGGGCAACTAGAGATGCTGGTTTGTTCACAAAATGGATAAAAGATCAAATGATATTTGAAAAGCAACTAGCAAAGGATGCATTGAGCAAGGAAGCTAGAGAAAAGTATGAAAATAGTGAAAATGATCTGGATACCTTATCGGATACAATGGGGGAGCATCACCAGGGGTCAGGCAACTCAGGAGAGAAACCACTGAAAATTCAGCATTTGAAGGCGGCAGCGTATGCATATGCATTTGGTTGCTGTGTAGGCTTCATTATATTATTTTTGGAGGGAATAATTAAAATATTTTTCTTCTATACAAATATTGTTAGTGATGATGTTGATGTTCAGATAATTGATGGAGCGATTTGATTATGTGGCAATGCGTAATTTTATGCGTCCCTTTTCTTATTTCAAAATATATCATACATACTTCACTCTGTAATAAAATTCTTCTGGAAAACAACAAGTCAATTAAATTGGCTCAATTGAATATTATTTAGATGAATTATTTATGAGAGCAATTAATGCTTTTTATTACTGTAAGAATCATCCTTCCGTTAATATGCTTTTCTAATAAAATCGTTTTATTCAGAAATAGGTAATGGTCTAGTTAATAAGTAATGATTTCTGGTTGCTTTCCCTTTGTCTATTTATTTGAGTTGCAAAACAAGCAATCAAGAGAAAGCAGGTTAAAGTGAACTACAAGTAGCCGACTTTCTAAAATATCAATACCATTCTGCTGATGGGTTTTCTACTAATGATAAAATTACTAGAGTGTGTAAAATAATGCAATCAAATAAAAGCATTCTAATAAAATTGAGAATGTAAACCTACTTAGATATTTACATACATTTAATAAAAACTTCTATAAATAATATATTTGAATATTAACAAATAAAAATACGTATGCTTGACTATTTTGATTTGATAAAAAAGATCTTACTTTTTTATCAAAAAGTGTAAACAATGATGTTATGGTTTGCCACCTTTAAAAAAATCACAAAATATTAACATACGTATTTAGTTAGTTGCCATTATATAAATTAGCATTTACTTGATTTTATATCGAAATCAAGGCACAACTGTTTACCTGCAAATTGTTGATACTTTTCTCGAAGCTGTTTAGTGATTTTCTCGTTCCAACAAAGTATAAAAAAAAGTATTACGGGAGTAAAGTTGTTAATAACTTCGAATCCAACAATAAGCCATGGCTTTCGGGCGTTATTATTGTAGTACCAAGTAAGAAATTCGACAGTGTAAGTTCCTCCCATTAAGACAAATATTTTACCAAATAATTTTGCACTGAAATACGTACAAAATATTATATATATTTTTAAACCTAAAATTTTAAGCATAACGTATTTTTTACGGTATTGTTATATATACTTGTAATTATTAACATTTGACATTCCTCCAGTCTTAAAAGTTGTGGCTTGACTCCTTGCCCCAATAAAAATCCCCATTGTCATGCCAATGAGAATTAGATTAATAGCCAATAAAAGAGCCATTGGTGTATACACATATTCACCCCGAAATTCTGGTGACACAAAGCACGTTCCCATGGCATAGTCTGGAACTGGTATTTCCGTTAAAGGGTCCCTAACATTTTAGAACCAAATGGCTAAAAGTCATGCAATAAAATTTCATAATAGTTCAAAATAATTCGGAACCCTCACCTGTACACATAATCAATAACAACAAATGCTACAATAAGACTCGCTGGAAATATCCAACCAACACATGAATATATTGCGAATTTGCGCCATCCTTTAGACTGTTTAACATCTCGTTTAACATATTGAACAGACTTGAATGTTATCCAAATGTCGAAATTCATAACTGTGAGCCAGAGATAGCTGGACAGATAAAAGTAATGCGCCAGAGTACCTAAAATATTTTTTTAATGATGTAAATCTGTAAACAAGATTACCAAGTAAAATCATTACAAACACATTTATTTCTCTGGGCTTACCAACTGCATAACAAAATGGACCTCTGTCATGCAACCCCGTCATTTCCGGACTTGGATACAAGAAAACCATATGAGCAACTGTGAGAAACAAATAACTTCCAAAAGTAGATATAGTATAGCACGTGATAATCATATCCTTTAACATGTGGTTCTCCCAAAGCAATACATATACAATTATAGTCGCCAGTAAAAACATGAGTGCTATTAAGGAAGCTACTACGTATATTCTTGACTTCCATTCTAGTTCACCCTCATTTCTTGACATTTCATCGCCCAAATTATTTTCACAATAAAATACCACGAAATTATTTAACTTTCCTGTGTACACACTTTCCTGCTTTGAGTAATGGAAACCTTCCACACAAAAGTTATCGTAATCAAATTTAAGCCATTTTCGACTAGCATCGTGAAAAACCATAACTCCGATTTTTCCACCGTCGATTTCCGGTAAAATTAATCGTACGTTATCCTTTTCCTGGTCTAATGATTTGTTCTTGTAGTGTTCTACCTTTGATGCCGACATCCACACAAATCCTTGCTCTTGGAATGAGCCATCGTCGTATTTTATAAGGGAACAGTTTTTTGGTAGCTGCGCCATTTGATACATTATGTTTATATTGGGATCTGCTTTTTTGTGTGGGTTAAATATGGATTCATATATTGGAGGCTTCCATGGTGTTATACCCACTGTCTCATTGAGTCGCTTACATTGTCTTCTCCAAAACAAAAGGGTTTCGTCTATGGCACAACATTTTGGTAGAATTATAGTACTTTGCACAACAGCGTCACCACAGATCCGTAAGCTGATACTATCATCAGAGATCCTGTAGTAATGAAATATGGTTTCAAAAAGACCGAGTTGAGAGATTTTAAAATTAAATTTTCATTGAACAAAACAAAAAAAACTTACGATTGAACACAGTATTTCTCGCTGCCATAATATTTCCCACTAATGACGTCATAAAAAATTCCAGTTTCCGTGAAATAGAAATGCTGATGTCTTTTACTGGAACCGCTACTGACAATATGGAAATTTCTGGGGGCTAAAAGCGGCACTTGATTAGTGGTCTGATTAACACTTACAATTCGTATTGAATTATCATCCAAACATTTTTTTGAAATAGATAGCTGGACTGAAAATTGAATGGATGCATTTAACGAGGAATATGCTGCTTTACTTGATAAAGAAGCTGGTATATTAATTAAATGAGCCTCCCTTGGAAGACTTCTAGTATCACTAAAATTAGGGCATTTTCGAACATTGGGAGGTTTCGTGTGAATGGCCGAAGTTACTGAGACCAAGTACAGCATGGCAAAAATGATAAACTTTGCCATTAGAAAAAATATTAGTTGGACTAAATATACGTAATTATAAAAATTTGACCTTTTACTGTCACAATTAATATATTGGTTCAAACGATTGCTAATTCATTACTAGTTTCAAAAATGTAACTGTCCGAATTGTGCTTTAAATAGTCAGTGGATATGTCATTTAATATAGATTTTTTGTAGCTGGTTACGTTATTCCTGCAAATCTCGGACGTCATATTTTTCATACACCAAATCTAATAATAGGGTTTAAAACCGAAAGGCATGCATAATTGTTTAATTCGTTAGGCTTATAATTATAATAATAGGTATCATAACCACTGTTCGTCGGGCTTGTTGCTGTCATGTGAGCCAGCCAGCTCTGAAATTCAACTTCATTCATATTATATTTAGCCCATTAAGGAAATTATGCGGTTAAAACCCGAATTACACAGAAAGTACGCATTCAAACTGCTATTTGAGGTCACATACGTTATACATAAAATTAAATACTTTTTAAATATAAAAATGATAACTAAAACCATTACCTAAACTGAAATAAGTCAATTTTTCAATTTAATTATATAAGTTAATTATATGTTTTTTTATAAAAGTCCAGTAAAATATTATGCATTAGTTGGTTTTCAACGATGTTAGAGGATATGGTTTGATATCAATTTAGTTTTTATTGGCAATGTTTTAACAGTCAAATCACGTCTTTTTATCACAAATCGCTATGCATATTAAGCATTACTTGTTCCGCTTAATGATAACATTGTGTACAGGCCCAGTTGAATTATGAAATATGGCTTGTATCGAGAGCGATTTGAGTGTTAACTGCATCTGTCAGTCAATATACACTGTATTTTCGATAAAAGTTTATGTATACTTCCGTTCCGTTTAGTCTAGTTTTAAAATAGTACGAAAAGGTAAAAACAATTAACTTGTTAGTTGGGGTATGTTTTTTACGCCAGTATAAGAAGAAATTAATGAATTTTACCGTTGGCACAAACAAAGCAACAAATAAAAGTAGTGCTGAAAATTCCTGATGAGGTAATTTTCGTTTTGTTATTTCGCTAAATATGATTCTAGTAAAGTGTTTCATTAACTACAATTTTTTGGTACAATAAGTTTTGTTGCTAAAAACCTTAATATTTTCCAGTATCATAATCCTCTCTTCTTGCATATTATATTACGTAAGTTCTAATTAATAATAATTATCTTGCATCAAAGCTCACTGAACATATTTTGATGAGGTTAATTCAATATTTTTTCTGGATTAACATCTGAACTCACGAATAGATCTAACTTTGATGACTACAATAAAGATTGCCAGGAAGCCATTTTACACATAGAAGTCCATATATTCATAGTTGTCTACCACTTTTACATAATCCACCACTTTTTATTAGAACTCAGCAGCAGTACGACGTAATGAAGGTATTATAAATGAAATTAAAGTATATCAAATAAAATACAACGAATTAAAATACCAAATCCAACAAAAGAGTATCTATGATTGAGAAATTACTGAAAAAGCAGTACGTCTTACTTAGAAAAAAGATTCAGGTTGAAACTGCTTCATTCATTAATAAATTTTAAGAAGCATTTTCCTCGTAAAAATTCAAATTTACAAGCATGAACGATTTAGTTCATGAGTTGTGGTTAGTAAATTACATTTGCCGTACAATAAGCAATCAAGCAAAACAAAAATGAATGGAATTATTCATATAGAAATGGATAACATTTGATTGATTATGCAATAAAAAATGTGAAGGAGTAAGTGTTAGGCTGGACTTAGGATAATACGTCAACTGTTAACGTAAATTCTGATATGGAAAAGTTTAATGACACAAACGTTCAATATCATACTTTTGCATATTTTGCTCAAGAAAAAACCAATATCATCAGTTTAATAATGTATGACGTAACGATAATTGGAGATTATAATGACGTAAGAATTGCAAAC
>JAQFZG010001611.1:0-20185 GCA_034695465.1 Entomobrya nicoleti | reverse complement strand
TATGCACCGCATGTGCAGCGCAGTTCTCGAATAGTACTTTTCTGTGCAATATATGTGGATTGATGTTCTCCCTTAATGGTATGTAGGTATGTATATATTTGACAAGAATGCATATGTGAAACCTTAAATGACATAGTATGATCATTTATTGGAGAAAAGAACATATTATAATAATATTTGATAGCTGTGAACGTAGACAAAAGTCAAATGCATCTATTTCATTCAAAAGGTGTTTAACATAAAAGATCTAACGAAGTGAACTAGTCATGCTTACATTTTTATTATTGCTACATACTTGTTGAGAAAAATCACAAACCTAAGCCATATTTATTCATAGTGCACAGCCAAAACAATAATATTTTCGTAAGTCATAACTTAACTTATTAGCTTGAAATTGTGTTTTAATAACTAATTCCATAACTTAACAAACAGATGATGTAAAATTATTTAAACACGGTAAAAACTATTAATGACGATTTCATATTGTTAAAAGATAATTTATAAAGAAGTAATAAATTGAACTTTAAATAAAAATTAACTACACTTCTGACAGAATGCATACAAATTTAACGCAATGTCAAGTATAAGTACCTCATCAAGATCAGATAAGATCAACGTCAATAGTTTTAAAGCTGAAAAAATAACAGTAAAAATTACAGTTGACATATTAATTTCTCGTTCTAACGTTTTTCTAGTCTAGTTTGTATGCTAATAAATACAACTTACCCAGGGACACATTGGCTCGTCAAAAGCCCTGTATTTGGCCATCGCAGTAGCTTCAGTGATATTGCTAAGCCCTGAACTTCCCGCAACGGCAAAAAGACCTTCAACAATATATCCATTTGGTGTAGCCAACATATCGGATACCTAATCATGCAAAATGCTTTCTAAATTTTCCATTCGCTACAAAAACACATCAGAATACTTACATATTTTTTTAGTATTTTATCTTTTCTAACCTGCGTGCTGAACCCTTTACCAAAACGCCAATAGGTAGAGTAGTACTCACAGTTGCGAAACATGAAATCATATGGAACGGTTTTGTCATTGTAGCGATGAGCTTCAAAACAGATTTCGGATGCAGATTTCGGTTTCAAGTCAAAATGTCTCATGGCAACGTCATCATGGTTGCTGATTCGAACTTTGCTGTCCTTACAAACATCTTCTAGTTTAGCTCCAATAATAAGCGATTGCTTGTCTTTCTTCTCTTCAGCTTGGATGTTCATCACGTTTCCTTGTCCAAGATACAGCGCATAATGGCTGTACCAACCGCGATTAAACTCAATGATATCGCCTTCATTTAAATGGTTCCGGATATCGGACAGCGGAACAAATGGTTTTTTGTCTGAAAACAAAATAATCAAAAATACATATGAGAAACAGGAAATGTTTCTTATTCGCATACTATTCTTATGTTAAAAGATGAATTCGATTCCTAAAAAAGGTATTGATACATTTTGAACTACAATGAAAAAATGTGTTAAAAAGGAAGAAAATTAAAGTAAGAAAGGTTACCAATTTACTTACTTATAGCATGTACGATCATGGACACTCCTGGAACCACGCTTTTTGCAGTCTCGGTAATTGTCGCACGGGCCCTTTGTTGATCACCTTTCCCAGCATACACAGCAGATCGGATTGGTGCGTAAACCAAATTTAAGATTGGAATTGACCTGATTACTGTAAATGCATTTTCCTCATTTCGATCAGATTGCTGGTTACCCATTTTATAAAAAAACTAGTTTTTTACTATTAAATAAAATATTTTTTTATAAAAACCAGTTTTATATTTTTTTGTTAAAAAATATTTCGAATGCTCTAGCTTCACTTGTGTAACTACGAAGATGTCACCAAAAACAATACTGTTTTACTCTTCATATTTTAGAGAATAGCATAGCATAGCATCTTTACACAAACAAGCGGGATGCATGAACCTTTTATCTTTTGTTGCTTCACTACATATTATTGTATGCTTTTCATATATGAATATGAACTAGACTTCCTTTTCAGAAAAAATGCCTGGGAGATTATACATACATGTATGCATGTATGTGCCTAACGCATAAACAGCAAAGACAAAAATAATCCGGAAGAGTCAACTTCTAGTTGAGTGTTGAGTTGTGCTCTAAAAATCCAACAGGTGGATTATGCCCACAAAGTGTTGACAAAAGTGAAAAGGTGAAGAGGAGACCAATATTGGATGGTAAAAATGAAGTGAGAATCTTCCGAGATTTTCAGGCTAGAGTGGTTTGTGGCATCTTCATGCAAAGAGAGCATTAAGGTATGTACTATAGCCAAAGCACTTTTCAGTGTTGTTCAGTACGGTTGAGTGACCAATATTTCAGTTCAAATATAAATAAATAAAGCTACCCATTAACGTACATGGTATGCTTTTTTGCATGCATGGTATGTAATTTTACTAATGCAACTTTGTTCATTGGAAGCACAAAACTCTTTGTATGTTTTATAATGAGTAAGTGCATCAAAAATAATTGTTCGTGATTTATACATCTATATTACCGATGATTAAGCGACGATAAAAACTCGAACGTCAAAAAAGTAAGAAAAAGAATTGATAACTTATTAAGAAAGTATATTTTTGCATTAATTCGAATTACTTAAATAAAAAATATTTATTTGTTACGTTATATAAATTAGAATGCCAAATGCAAGTCAACATACTACTTACATGTCCATGTATTTATGGATCATTGACATGACCTACAAGTCATAACTCTTCAGAAAGAAAAAAGTGCATTGACTTTTTGAGGAAATTTTATTTGCTGGTTTTATTGCTTGCCTCAATAAACTTTGTGAAAGTATGAAACATACGATATTTCCTCTTATTCCTATTCGAATTCGAGTCAAGACATTTTATTATCCCGATTTATAGTTTAAAATATTTTACGATTCCATAATTAATTCCTTTAATCATAAAATAAATCCATTTTTCATCAATTAGAATGTCGTTTTATAGTTAATAGTTCGTAAACAACCAAACGTGATTATATAACATATAAATGTTTTAACTTAACTTGATTGATTTGATCACTACGTAAGATATTTTGGACACTGATGCAACGTTAAAGCAATGAAGGATGGTATGCTCACCTAAAATCTTCCCATTCAAATAAATTGCACGTGATGCATAGCTTCCGCTCATGACTATGTTGCTTTGAAGGCAACAGAAAATGCTCGAGCTGGTGTGAACACATTTAAAAGCATACCCAAAAATCTTCAAGCAAATAAGGATACTGAACTCAGCAAAGTACTTACATATTTACTACCGACATACATATACATGAATTTATAATACGTTGGCTGACTACTACTTTGTAAAAAAATACACTCAAAGAAATGGAATGAAAAAGATGTACTAAAGCTTACAACATGACAATCACAAATGCAGAATTCATTGTATCTTATAATGTTGCCTTACTTTGCTACTTCGAGTGTATGAACAATGAACAACAAAAAATCAAATGCATTGTATTTATGCGAGAAGGGGCAAGTTCAGAGGTACATTTTGTTGTGTTAAAATGTATTGGCAATTGAAATGAAATGGAACCTGAGCAAAAAATCAAACCGACAAAATAACACAAATATGTATGTGTTTAAGATATTTTCTGTGGATGTTTTAAGTAAACCAAAAATGTACCAAGAAAATGCTTGGCTCGTGCATTGTTCGGAATAAGTCATAAACCTGCTTTACTTTTTGAAGTGGGTTAATATAAATATATGCATTTTCCTTCTATACAATCAATGGAATGCCTTGCTCACCTTTAAAAATGTATGTGTGTATTGTGAAACGGATCTTTATACATCTGACATTTATGATTACATTTGAAAACATATTCAAGAAAACTCGTATGAATGGGATTTGGGTGACACAGGTTTTTGCAAATTAAATTATAAGAATTGGCACATAAGAAATCATATTCAAAAGAGTGATCAGTTTCAAATGAAATTGATTTGCTGGGAAGGAGCAAACTTAGATATCATATACCGCATAGAAATAGCAAGAGATAATGCAAATGCACTATCTGCCAATAAGATTTTACAATAATTGAATTAAAAAACAAGAATTGAACGGGTACTTTTATTTATCACAAACGTGTTTATTGGTACATGTCATACTTTACAAATGTGCAAGTAAAATTGATTTTTCGCCAGAAAATCGTTCAAGCAGTAAGATAGTTATTCTATGAAACCAAAATAATATTAAGACTTTATTACAATAACAATACTGTCGTCTTTGAAACATGTGTATGTATCAATGTGGTAAATACCCGAAACTGAAAAAGGAAAGCAACTTCTACAAAATTCAACCAAAAACGCATTTTAAACACAACAATACATATAACAAGTAAATATAGCCGATAATTTTTAATTTGAAATAATCTTTAGTTTTCTGTAATTAAAGTAGTTCATATTTTACAAAACAGAGTTTGTTAAAAGGGAAATTTTATATACCTCATAAAATTAAAACAGTTTTCAAAACTTGAAAACTAATTATCTAACGACTTAATATGTTTAGAAACATTTTCTATTTGAATGGAAACAAAAAAATCTGTGGATTAAAAATGTAAAAAAAAACCTCAATTTAATTGCCAACTCAACACATACCAAAGCGTTATTTTTTTCAATTGAGCTATTTAACTTTTGTAGAGAAATGGCTAAGGCATAATTGTTGGCTGACAATGAGTATATAAATTTGATTTAACAATATTAATAACCACGAAGATTAAGTTATTTATCAAACGTTTCTGTCCGTAATTTAACTAGGTAACTAATTAACTAAGTGGTCGATCATATTTTTTGATAAGGTTAAAATCTTGAGCGTAGTCTTTATTTTAACCAACAAATGTCCGTTTACACAAACTGGTACTTTTTAAAACAGCTTTACGAAATTTGCGTAAAAACAAACTGAAATGAAATGAAATTAAAAGCAATTCTGTTGAGGAGATTTTGTAATGTGCTTCCTTATAAATTAGAATCAGCTTAGTTAAAACTCGCATTTGTCCTAAATTGTACACATTGTACGACATATGCTTTTTGCAACACTTTGTTTTACATAAACTCCATTCCAAAGTCTGCGTTTTTCTAAAATTCCACATGTAGATAATCGTACATGTTGTAAACTACATACAGTTTGTATATATCATTAGCAAATATTTTCTAAAACAAATCGCCTTCACATTAGGCTGATTTGTTATTTGCTTTCAGTCAACTTTTACTGCACCGTTTTTAATATGTTGAGCAATTTATAAATACGTGGCTGAAAAATTACTAATTTTAACAAGTAAAACTTTTCTCTGGAAAATTACGCGTGAAATTAGATAGCTACTATGTAAAACATAAAACTGAAAAGAACAAAAACTTGCAACAAAATGTGTTTTAAAACGAACGGGTCGAATTCAACAATTAAAATAAAATCAAGCCGACAATTAAAAATTTGAAATAGTCTTCTGGTTTTTGGCATTATCGCATTTGAAATTTTATAGAATAGCCAATTTGGCTTTTTAACTGGAAATTTTATTTACCCAATACATTTTTACATTTTTTCAGAACATTTAAGCTATTTACCTTTATAGTAAATATATTTAGAAAAATTTCATTTTTTTAAAACAGAATGAAACACCGCTTAAAATGCAAAGCTAACAAGTCGTAAATTTAAACAAAACTCAATGAATGCCAAAAACTGTATCCGTTTAATTGAACTATTTCACTTTCTTACAGAAATGACTAATGCCTCATTGTTGTCTGACGATGAGTATATAAATTTAGATTAACGATTGTATGTTCAGGAAAACAAAGATAACCTAAGTATCTTGTAGCATTGGTCTAAAAAATATTTGTCTATTAACGGCACAAAATTTATCCACCGTTGATGCCGGTATTTAAACTAGATCACTAATTAACATAGTGATTGATTGCATTTTCCTTGTATGGTTAAAAAGTTGTAAGAGTAGTTGTAATTTTAACTAGTTAATTTCTGTTTACATTACGGAAATTGGTATCCAAACAAACTGATATTTTTAAAAACGGCTTTTTAAATATCCGTATAATGACATTGAAACTAAAACCAATTCGGTTTACGGGATTTTTTACCGTGTTTCCCCAAAACTTATGATTTTTTCATTTTAAATTCGTATTTGTTCAAAAAAATTATTTATTGCACAACCTTTAGGATTTTGACCACATTTTTTTACGATAACTGCGTTCCAAAATCGGTTTGTACCAAAGCTCAAAAAAGGTATATTACCGTATATGCTCTCAAGTGCACACAGTTTGTATGTAAAGTAAGCATGTATTTTCTAAACCAAATGGCCTCCACATTGGGCTGATTTGTTGACTACTTCCAGTGCACTGTTATTCCACTATTTTGACCACCTTGAGCAGTTCCATTTAAACAACTTGGGCTGGAAAATAAGTAATTTTAGGAATTATTGGACACAGATTGAAGTAACTACCTGTTTACTCGTAAGGCTGAATATTTTTTATAGAATAGGTATATTAAATTTTTAATTAAATTGAATACCTCCAATGTGAATTGGTTAATATTGCTGGTAGGAACGGGGGCTTGGCATCCTGAAACAGTGTCATAGTTGTGTAGGTTAATGTTACTCGTTCAAACATTATTAATTAGTTCATCAGCTCGGTTTTCGTGATCCAAAGTCAGCTAAACTGAAAATCAAAAAAGAAAAAATATAGACACTTTTAGTTAGAGTGGAAAAGGGTCTGAATATATAATACGCAATTATTTGCTTGTGTTCAAATACACGCGATTGACAGCACTATAAAATAAAGTGGAATCCCACTACTTTATATTTAATAATGACAGTAAAATAAATACTTTGATTGCTATAAGTTCACTTTTTAAATGGATTATTAATAATACTAAATACTGATTACCTTACTGTTTAGCCACCCGGACAGTTGAAAGAAAAACCAAGAGATTTCAGACCACAGTTTTGTAAACGATGTGCTCCATTCAAGCTCATTCTGTAAAGTGGGATTTGGTGTACTATATTTGGGACTAGCTCTACCCTTCCACCTCTCTATTGGGTTACGTTTAATAAAAGCTAAATGTACAGGTTGAGAACAGATACCCCAGTTTTATGACATTTCTGATCACGTGCACATTAAATGATCCTTTCATAGAATTTACTGTTGCCTTTTTTGCACCGTATCATACCCACCTTCCTAATACAATGAAAAAAGGCACTCAAGCAAAGCCAACATTTTCGATGTGGGAATTTTCTTAGAACACAACTAACGTCATTTATATTTCGTAGGTACTATATTTCTTGGTAATTTGTGTAACTTTAAAAGGACTTTATGACTTATATTACCAACCAGATGAAATGGTATGAAACATACATGGCAGGAAAAGTTAAAGGCTGTTAAACACATAGGTGGATGACATTGTCTTTATATATCAGTTACAGTTAATCTGATGCACCTGCATGTAAATTTAAATCTCCACTTTGAACGAATGTTTGCCAAGAAAATTACATGGAAATGTGTACCCAGCCAAAATATTTGTTCCTGTCACGTAAAATATTGGGAGACACAATGTTCCAGATAATGTAATAATTTATATATTAGACGGATTGTTCAATTACCAACATAACTATTATGTATAATTGCATGTTAAATACGATATTCTAAAACTACGCGTTTACACATTTCTTTCGTGTAAACGTTACACACAGTGCGGAAAAAAAGATACAGCCAAAATATTTTTGTGTAAGGCAAAGAAAATATTACCCATTTCCTGTGACTGGATTTTTTTGCAAGTCAGATATATAATGAAAACCTCCTAGGTAGCAAACAGTATAGTCTTGTTGATTGAAAGGATTTAGGATGAAAAGGATAGTACGAAATGACTACAATGCGTTTGTCCTGAAGTTATCTTTGCTTGTCTTCCATTCGGTATGCATCTTCAGGGCGTATATGTTTTCTTTGTATAACTGTTATGTATCTGGAATGACAAAACTATGCCGCAGGGTTTTTTTTTACTGGACAATTAGATCGGGTTTTACTTGTAGTTTGTACATTCATTTCTCGAGGCTTATGTCGGCACCAAAACAGACCAACAATGCCTCCCTTCAACCAAATCACAATAAAATACCATTTTGCTTATTGGATATTTTTGGGGTAAAGTTTGATGCCATTCGCTTCTTGAAATTCTTTACAGATAGATTACAGTGCTAATAAAAGTATAAAGTACATAAAGACTGAGATTTATTCCTATTCCTTCCTGATGGGTTTTACTATTTTCGTGATAGATTCTTCATTTTAAAATTCGGTTGAATGCTTAACCTTTAACTTCTAATATAAAAATATAACTTTCCATTCGCGTACATGGTATGTGTTGACGCGTAATATTATATTACTAATTTAACTTAGTTCATTGCAATCACAAAACTTCCTGTATGGTTTATATAGAATAAGTGAGAAAAAATTTCATGCAATGTGATCCCTAACCACTTTACATCAAATTTTTAACGATGATTCAGTAGCGAAAAATAACTGGAACAAATTTTTGCACGCAAACCGTATAACTAAACTCAAATCCTTTTATTCATTACTATTCATTTAATCATAAGGTAAGCTCATTTTTTACAAATTCGAATGTCGTTTTTTACCAATAGTTCGTTAATAAGCTAATTTGATTTTATGACATATCATCAATTTTGTTAAGTTCACTACATAAGATATTTTCTACACTGATGCTACGTAAAAGCATAAAGGGATGATACACTCACCTGAAATCTTCCCATTGAAATAAATTTATTGTGATGCGTAGCTTCCGTTCATGACTATGTTTGCTTTGAAGCCAACAGAAAATGCTCGAGCTGGTGCAAACACATTTAAAAGCATACGAAAAATCTTCAAGCAAATAAGGATACTGAACTGAGCAAAGTACTTACATATATAATATCGACTTTTACATACATGTATAATACATTGGCTTACTATTACTAATAATTGTGTACTTTACTTTGTAAAAAATACACAGAAAGACATGGAATAAAGAAGATGCTCTCAAGCTTTCAGCATGGCAACCACAAGTACTTAATTTGTTTTATCTTATAATGTTGGCTTACTTTACTGTTTCGGGTGTATGAACAATGAACAACAAAAAAGACAAATCATTGTATTTATGCGAGAACTGGCATGTTCTGAGGTAAATTTTGTTATGTGTTAAAATGTATGGGTGATTGATATGAAATGGTAACTGAACGAAAATCAGACCGACAGAATAACTCATATATGTATATATTTAAGATATTGTGTATGCAAGTTTTAAGTAAACCAAAAATATATCAATAAAATGCTAGGCTCGTGCATCGTTTGGAGTAAGTCATAAACCGGCTTTACTTCTTAGAGTGGGTTAATACATAAAAGCATAGGTTTCCCTTCTATATAATCAAATGTCTTGTTCACTTAAAAAAAGTGTGCACAATGAATAACGTGCATTAATTCTTCAGCAACTGATATGAATGTAAGCAAGCTTTGGTGTACTTTTTTCGAAGGTCTATACAATAAAGAACCCAACTTATGACTCGGTCATCCAATATAGCTTTTATGATGTTCTTTGTGAATGAAACCGCCGATGAGTCGAACATTTAACAAATATCGACTTGAACTTCTACTCAAAGGTAAAAAGCAGAAAGTGGTTTCAGGGGGAACCCTGAATCTTGTGTGTGTTCTACACCAACAAACCATGGTCCACTTTTATTGCTGCACTCAAACTTTTCAACAAAAAAACACCAAAATACATTGCATAAATATCTGAATACCTTTGTGTATAAAAATCATACGTAGTATTGTTTAATGCGGAATATACATGCATAGGTATGTTGACTTGAAACCATCAGTAAAAGATCCAAAACATAAAACAGATTTTATATCAGCCTACATTTCTCTTCTTGCAACTCGCTTAAGCACTGAAATTTTAAACTCTCGGATTCAGTCACTTCATTTAACGCTTTTTCCAATATTTTAGTTGATTGCCGATTCACATTTGGTAAAAATTGGTTTCGTAATCAACTTATCCTATTTACCATTAATTAAACCTTGTTACTTAGCTACTCAAACATAGTGCAGTTTTAATTATTATTGCTGCTAAGTGCATCAAAGTTAACAATATAATCGAAATGGAGCAAGATTCACATCTCCTTTTAAATATTCTGCCAGACGATGTAAGAAAATTAATACTAGATACCTTAAGAGGTTTTTTTACAGTACACATTTATCAGTCTCAAATGTATAAATGCCACCAATCCTGATCATTATAACTAATAAAATACTTTGATTTTAATTTTAGGTATGGATATTACTTTTTGACACCATGGCAACGAAAAATCTCAACAATGAAATTGAGAATACTATCAACTCATCAATGTACCTTCGAAGTTTAGTGAATAGCAAAAGATCCACTCTTTTGTTTCCTAAAGTTTTCGCAGTATTAGCTCCAAAATATGAAAACGAAAAGGATTCCTGCTATGAAGAACCAGAAAGGCAAATCGATCCATCAGAAAATGATGGCGTTATATTATCTCAAGTTCCTCAGAGACAAGCAGGTGTAGTTAAACTCCGCCAAGTTTGCAAGGCCTGGAGAAATTGTGTGGATGACTACTACCAAAATTTACCAGATCACTATGAAATGAGCCATGATTCCAATTCCCACTATATAAAAAAGAAGGATCATTTCTCTAACTACTGTGTTACCCCACGTCATTGGTCTGATGAGTATTTTATTTCCGATGGCCATGAAAAAGCAATTAAATTCCTGGAACTCTTCAAATACATTGAATGTTCCAAAATCGACTCCAGAAGTCCATTTATTTCAAAACGGATAACTATTGGAACATTGAAAAGGAATTGGTGGCTAGTAAACCTGAATCGACAATCAGTGGGGGAACTTAACCACATATTTTACGACGCAATTGATGAAATTCTCGACAGGTTTGGGGAAGGAATTTGGTATTGTGAAATTTTAACGTGCGATCAATTTCCATCGAGGGTGGAGTACTACAGAAAATTACGTCAGTGGTTGAATTTAATTCCAAATCTGAAATTGTTGAATGTCTCATATTTTATGCAAGTTCCTGATACAGTGTACCCTACAGTTTCAGAATTAACTGAACTTCAGAGAGAGATCACAGAGAATCCATTGCCAATGCTAAAAAAGTTAAAGTGCTTAAAAACTTGCAAACTGCCATCACCAATATTTAACGAACTTGTGCGACAAAACGCGGAAACTATTACAATTTTACAAGTTACCAAAAACAAGTGGCAAGAGGATTACCAAATATTTTCTAGTTGCAAGCCACTAGTTCATCTGAAACAATTAGCAGTACGATTTGAATCTAAAGATGATAAATTTTTCCAGTTAAAAAATTCAATTTTAGACTGCAAGCTAGAAAAATTGCATTTGGATTATTATATTGAAACACGTGTTGATTGGTCTTCAATTTTTGGGATTGCATCAAATTGGTCGGCAACATTAACTAATTTAGTGATTGGCCTACCTTGTCGAAATAGTGATGGTTACTTTAATAAACAAAAAGACAATTTATCGTCCCTGATTCTTTACACCCCAAATGTTAAACGGTTTAAATTACTTTTAAGAAGTTCAATGCCTATAGATTTTATGTTGTCGCTGAGGGACAGTTTGGAAAATTTTGTAGTTTGTCTTGTTGACGAAATTTCAACAGAAGAAAAAGAAATGGATGAATTGGCCAGAAGTTGTAGCAAGCAGATAATACAATTTGTGGGTTATGAGGGGCGTCTAGTATGTTCAAATATTTGGCAGTGGTTTCCCAAATTGAAGAACATTCATGTTTATAATGATTATGAAAAGCACACACAGATCTATAAGAGAAGCAGTGAAATCAGTAGGAAAATGTGGCAAATGTCTGGTGTCAAGTAGCAAATGGTTCTAAAAATTAAAATGAGGATCAAAGATGCTTGACTGATACAATGTAAACAACTTTAATAACAATAATAATTTAATGCCAAAAGTTGTAAATTGCCAATAATATTCAATAAACAATTGTAAATTTTGATGTAAGCCCTGCTTTGAAGCAGGCTACCCATGATATTGTCCTGTAAAAACTAATCTGACCAATAAAGACATACTAAATAAAAAAGTACTACCCTCGCTTACACTAAGTCTTTTGCTTTTCTTTGGCAGTTTGATAGGTATTCAGTAATACTTGTAAAAGCAAAGATCATATTAGAAATCTTAAACATGAGTTCACGTTGTATTTATATATATTATGCATAATTTATAATAACCCTAAATTTTCTAAAATTTGCATACGCAGAATTTTAAAATTAGGTTGGAATCAGAATCTTAAAGTTAGTTTTTAGATTTAGCAAACCCATGATATTGTTTGTATATTTTAGTGGTTCAATTCAAATGCATAAGCTTTAGACTAAACTAAATATTTAAACATTCGGATAGTTTTGTGACACACAAAATATCGATAAACATGTTTGACATTAGGATTTTTAAATTTATTTTCCTTAACATGCATTTTAGAAATGGATGATCTCCTGCAGGCAAAATTAATCGCACAGGGATTAATGGATAAGCTAATAGCTACACTTCTTTTTTACACCAGTTTAATAAATGTGGGCGGGCAGCGTGGGGGAGTTGGTTAGCGCACTTTACTATAACCAACGAAGTCTTGGATTCGATTTCTGCAGGCGGCACGGGTTTTTTCTCAACAACATCAGAGCTTTTTCCCTGTGTCTCTAGTGAAGCACCGTCGCGGATTACGATCCATAGTTAAGAATAATTAATTAAGCTAATTATAATTAAACATAGGTGAAGGGTTGTTGAACACGAAAGCTAGCAGCCGGTTGGCGCTATCAAAAGAGCCTAGTGGCAATCTGAGTAAGGCAATGTAATAGGAAATTTGACGATGACGAGTACTTTAACTGCACTATATGTAATGTTACCACTCAAAATGTTTATATAAAACCAAGTATTAAAAAAATGTTTATCTTTCTACTAAAAATTCGTTATCCTGAAATGACATATTTATATTGTTACGTTTATTTTAAGTTACGTCTATGTTTTGTAAATACCTAGTTCAATGAACAGCAAACAATGTGTTATTTCTTTCTTTGTAAATATTTGCTTTTTGTCTATGTGCTTGCTCTTCAGACCATTTAAGGTACAGTTTAATTAGGGCAACAAAATAACCAATGCTTCTAATGAAAGGCCTACAAGTAATAAAAGATTTAGTGATTTATAATATTTTGTCGAATTAATACAAATAAACCTCTGGAATTCCATTACGTAATTTTACTCAGTGTAATGCACACCATTATTTAAAGCAAAGCACTACAATGTATTAAATAATAATAGGCGTTAAAAAGATAATCATATGTGTACATTTCACCAAAACGTTGTATCAGTTTGAGATTGTCAATCAAATGCATCAATAAATTCCTTTAAATATTAACCATCTTGCAATAAATTTACTTCGATGTCAATTATGCATGTTCTATACTTATTGCCGCAACATTTTCATGCAATACATAAAAATCAGCACTGGCTTTGAACTGTTTACTGTAGTTTAAAAATAAGACAATATGTTTTTCTGATTAATAATCAACTCTAAGATAACTCACATGGAAGGTTGTCTATAAACCAAGTAGCATGTGAAGGATTAACGAGAAATTTTCACATAATTACTTCATATTCTAGCTTCATATTCACCATGTTTTGTAAAACTTAAATTTGAAAAACATCGATAAGGGCCATCATAAATTCCCTTATTCACAATATGTTCATATGTATGTATAGTATATCATATCTAACATTTGTAAACGTTACCGTTACAACATACGACATACGTTAACACAGTGGCATTATGTCAGCGCTTAGCTTTAGAGCACAAGAAGTTTCTTGTTTTTGAAAGGAGGTCATTTTGACCAAATGTGACAATTCATTTTACAAATTTAATTGATAAATCAGTACAATGCATTATTAGTTTAATTCGAGCTAATATTGTTCCACATTATGAAAGCAGTGTGATCAGTGTTTAAATTACAGAAAAGTATAAAATTTGACAAAATCTGTATGCCAGCGAAGTACAACAAACTGTACAACAAGGCTTGGTTAAAATCAGTTATGCCAGCGACAAATATTGTAAAAGACGGTTTTCTAACATTAAATAGAATACTATCATAAATTAACATTCCTCAAAATCTTCCAGTAGTGAGTACAAATATTTGGGTTCGTTTAATCATTTTTAATTATTTTCATTATTATATTTCATATTTTCACCTGAGCCAGTGCTACAGGTGCAATTATTTTAAGCTGACAACATTGAGAAATAACTTGTCAGGAAAAATGCAAACTCACTAAATTTTAACAAAGAATTGCTTAATAGTTTTTAGTTTAAATTTACTTTAAACCACTTAATATAATATTGTAATAATAATATGTAGCTATAAAAACAAAAACACTAACTGGGTAAAATGTATTCTTGACAATTGAATTACTCATTTTTATAGCTGCTAATTGCATATATGCATGCAAATAACAATTATATAACGTTAATAATAAACGAGGAAAATTTGTCAGCTATACTAACCTTTTTATCGATATTTGATATTAAAATTATTATTTACGAATCAACGCCAAATCAGCACTTACAACACTAAAATGTAAAATAAGAAACGTATTTCCTCGACACGTGAACATATTATCAGTAACAAACACTTTTTCACACCGAAATAATTTTTTTCTTAAAATATTATTAAGAAGTACAATTTTTATATAATTTTCTACGTACATTGGGATTTAATATAATTTTACGTAGTGTGTCTTACGTGGGCTCTGACCGCACATTCGAATTTTAAGCAGAAGAATTAGAAAAATCAGTTGAGATATAACCATATTAATTTTTATCAGTACATTTCTTGTATTTAACTAAAAAGTTTAGTTATAACTGAAGACAATCTGGATTGGTTCGCCTACCACCATACAACAGTAAATATCATCACATCACAAATCATGAAAACATTTTTTATACTAGATTAATATAAAATAGTAGTACGTGTTTACATTGTTGGCACACTGTTAATTTACAGTTCACAAATACTTATCCGTACAGAGTCGCAATTTAACTGAATTCTTGCTTGTACATTTAAAGAGATAATTGGTCTACATGCTTATTTAAAAACTGCTTACGGTTAGCCCTACTACCTTTTTAGATAGTATTTTAAAAAGCAGATTACGTGTCTGCTTAATCGTTACAAATCGTTTTTGTAGATGCCTATGCCAAGGACAATGCTACCATTGGCCCATAAACCTACCACAATTTTATCTCGACATTTCTGTTTACTTAAGCTTTATTTTAATAACAACAACTATAACAAACAACTGACACTGACTTCATTGCAGTGTGTCTTCTTAAAATAAATGTTGACTGGATCTTTCTAGAGTTGTCAAACATATGCAGTAATTTCTCTGTCGACGGAATTATGGATGACCTTGGATTCACAATTATATTGGTGTCCTAGTACATTATATGTTAACGGATTTACATTTGACATCAATTTTAAAATTAGCTGGTAATGTGCTAAAATTACTGTTAATAGTTGTTGTCTGAGGTACAAATTACTATCACAACTAGAAATTTACCATAAGATTTTTTTGCCAATTTAATTGTTTGGCATCTGTATACATCATTTTTTATTTAAACAGTACATTTGTAGATTAAAACGTACCACATTGGCATTTTACGTCATCAGGATATTAAGTAATCTCGCTTTTGTTTGTCTTTACCTTTTTCAAATATATTTTCATTTGTTCAAATGTGTTAACATCAGAGCCTGAGCAGTCTGCATTTTACTTTAGTTTATATCGTATTAAAATGATTTATAAGTTCATGTAAATTCCCAAAGGAGATAAAAGTACAACTTTGATTCAATTGGTGCTAATCAGATTTGGTCATTTCCCTTCTTTCGATCAAGTTTCACATGACATGATATCATTTTCCTTCATAATGGTTCTAACCAAGCAAGTAAAAATGTTTGCGTTTAAATGTTATAATAAATAGATGAGCAGCTAAAAACTTTCCAAATTACAAATTTGTCGAAAGACAACTGTTCATAAACAGTTATCGTTAATTGATTTGTGTTAAAATTGAGCAACATAAAACTTTCACTTCACGAAGGAACCCTATTCCTACTTATTATTTTTGTTACTGAAGTTTCTTTACGATAACTACATACTAAGATGCTTGACCAACTTTTTTCATCAAAGATATACCAATGCATTATACCGTCTAGGTGCATGTTGTGTTGGATAAGGTTATTTTAGTTATATTAAATAATATAAGTACTTTAAATACTCTATCTATGTTTCTAAGTCCTGTAATATGCATTTTGTTTACAATTTTTATGTTATTTTACTTGTTTAAATTTGTCAGCATTTTGAGTCATTATCAACTTCCATTTAAAAAATCTTTTTGGATAACATTTTTGCTCATTGCCAATTTTCTTAATTTTTAAAGTTTACTTCCTTTAAAGAGCTAGTGACACTGTTATCACTACTTTTATTCTATAATAAGCCTTGCTTGCATTTTTTGCTGTAAAAATGTGCAAAATTATAATCTGAGCTAAAATTTTGTTCGAAGTTAAATATTTTTAATTATTTTTTCTTGTATTTAAATGATTGCTCATTTTTTACATTGATAATGTTCTAATCAAAGATATTTCATTTATTATTCCCATGAAATTCGTATAGTTTTAGTTTCCCTGATTTTACATTGCTAAGAAAGCCTAGTTCTTTTTATGTAAGAATTTATGTATTAATTGGCTGCTAAGCTTAGCATATTGCATTTTACTTCAGATTTGAATTGCATTTATATGATTCCAAATTACAATAAAGGTATTCATATAGTAAAATTTTGATGGCAAATTCTATTCTACTTGGGATTATCGTTTTGCTCAGGGTTTTAATAACCTAATCGACTAAGTTTTTAAATGTTAACCTGAATTATGTCAATCTATTCTACCTGGACCCACTCTTTATATAATATATGCCTAACTCCATGTTATTATAAACTTAATGGACGACTTTCCTTATATCTTCCTACGATCTAGTATTTACATGTGGCTATGTGTACAAAATATTTTAATCGTTTCAGTAAAGGTTTACTGGTTTACCGTATGACTTGATTTCAACTACGACCTATCTACTTTCATTTTTCATACTTATTGTACTTAATTATATACAGATTTTTGATTGTCCAATATAATTAACAGTTTGGTTCTTAAAAACCAAAATGCCATTTTAAACTAATACAGTGTATAGTAAGTATCTTCGATTTTACTTTTCTCAAAGGACCAAAATTAGACGCATTTATAAAACCCACATGTGACGAGATCAAGGATACTCATCCAACACGTAGTGACGTTGCCCAAGTGGAAGATAAAAGTAACTGTAAAATTATAGGTATACAACTAATTAGAGATTACAACTTTTGCATAATTAATAGGAATAATAGTGTATTGGTAAATATAGTATACTGACAATACCGACATTAACTGCTATTCCTGTATTGGTAAAATCTTCCTACAGGAAAGTTCATCAATCTCCTTTCTCCAACCTTACTAGGTTGGTTCTCAGTGGGAACACAAATCGTATGGTCAATTCTATCCAAAAAAATAAACAACAAAATTGGTTCAATAACGAATAAAAATGATTAAAAATGTGTAATGATGGGGATTACACTTGATATGATTACATTGTCAAATACTTTCACCTTAAGCCATAAATTATTTTACTAGAATGTTCTGTTGATTATATCAGATTTTACTAGCTAGCCCCAATATTAAAACATTATATAATTTCGGATTTGTTTAAAATAAACTAGTTCTCTTTGGTTATATCTTCATACAATTCGGTAATCAACCCTGCCAAATTATAGAGCGAAAAAATGTTTTTAAAAACCGTCAACTTTTACATAGTTCCTATCAATTTTATTCAAACTTGGCATATTTGTTGTATTTATTCATAAGAAAACTCATATTACCACTTTAGAATCCAATGACCATTTTGATTCCAAAGAACCGAATAAGATTTTTTTAAACCGGTTTATTTTCATCAGTGTTAAACTTCATGGGTGCATCACGTTTTATTTTCACTCGGTGGATTTCCTGATGCAGATGATAATCAGGGAACCTTACACTTATGCTTCCTCCAATAACTGTGTAAGATAATGGAAATATAAATAATTAGTGATTGCAAGGCTTGCATGATTAATGCGACTTATTTAAAGGTCAGAAATTTATTTAAAATACCCAGATTTGACAGGAAGTTACCCGCATTTTAAGTCAGATGAGTGGCAATCCTTTCCATGGATTACGTGTCCCAGCTCATTCTGTCACTGCATCTTCAAGACTGACAGTGAGATGAGTGCTCCGTTTTCTCATGCTGGCCTGAAATTTCACATGTACACCAAATTCAAAGACTGAGCAAAATACTAAAGAATAATCCTGTTGGCAAACCAACGTTTCAATATATCTCTAATTTCAATAAACAGATGTTCAATATTCAATTAAACATTAGGATATATTGTACTTACAAGATCAACTTCACCAGCTAATCAAAAACCAAGCCAAACTTCAGTTGCATAACTAGAAGATAATTTATTGCCACTACGCATTATACCAAGTTGTCAAATTTTTATTGCAAATGGTAATTGTGTATTAAACAATTCGAATACACCAAAGATGATGATTATGATGAAAAATCACTTTTGGGTGTCGTTCTTCTCAATTCGTTGAATAAGCAGAAAAATATGTATGTAACCGAACATATAAATACGGCACATACCAAGAGACAAAAATATATGTAAATACATTTAGCGAATACACCTGAATAATTTTTACACACAGCTGAAATCTGTTCTAAACTGCAAAAAAGCATATCACCATACACCATAACCCATCCTGACATGTTAATACATTTCTTTCTGTAGAGGTGAAATACCAATACGACATGGAACAAATACAGAAACCTCAAAACAATTTATATTTTTATATAGTACATGAGTGTTGCATTCGTTCTTTTTTATTAGCAGCATAATGTTCCAGACATAAGATTTACAAGTGTTATCTTATCTATAAATAAACCAAGTCGCATAAATGTATGGAAATACTACATTAATTACATTGTGTTGCGCCATACATGCCACTATGTGGACTCTTTTCACTTAAAGCTTAGCAGTATAGTAATATCAAACAAAAGCTTTACTCATGCATATCAAGTAATAGGAAAATATTAAAATGACGATAGTGGTTTCTTGTTGTTGGTTTTGTCGCCAATTTGATTATGTAAAAAATTGAATACAGAGAAAAATACTTGAAGAAATGAAATTGAACCAAGTGCCTCGTGCACGTTCAATATTACTTTCAATTCCAGTCGATTGGTTACTATAACAAAACTGAATGATTTTAGTTAAAAATTATCCCATTCTGTACGTTTTTTGGCAGAGAATACTTGTTAAAACGGGGGTCTAAAATTGTGTAGCTTTTTGGTGAAAATCCAAACTTTCTGGGTTGAAGTATGGAATGGAAATTTCTTGTCATTTCTTGCTGCGCATAAAACATTGACCATTATTTGTATAGAGTACAATAGAACGTCTCCTTAACTGATAGATAATGCAATTATGGATAAATAAAAAAGCAAAGTAGGATCAATGTTTATCGGACAGTTGATATCTTATATCAATTTTTATAGTCTTCAAATACGTTTTCCAGATCTCCAGTCTTACGTATATATCAAATTAAGATATTAATAAAGTCATCAGAGGAAAAAAGGAAAAATGGGTGTAGAAATCTTATCAACTAGGAAGTGTATAAGTAGCAAATAGATGTTGTCCTTAATTAAATTATAGTCTTCATTTTTATTATGTACAGTTTTATGTAGATTTTTGTCATGTCGTAAAACAACAGTCTTTAGATTAAATTGTTTACAACACGACCTGGTATTTGTATGGTACACCTGCATGCAGCTATTTCCTGCATTGATATAAAAAATGTTGACTGAAATTAACAAGTGTTAGTAGTCTTCAGTGGAGGATCAGCAGCGTATTTACGCTACCATGGTAGCACAAATACGCTACCATGGTAGCGC
>JAQFZG010001610.1:0-20189 GCA_034695465.1 Entomobrya nicoleti | reverse complement strand
ACCTTATCCATATTGTACTCAAGAAAAACGTGCGAATTCATAATATTTATTTATTTAAATTATGATCGTTCGACATGCATTTTATGTACTTATTGCACAACAATGTTTTGTAACGAGTTATCTAATAGTAACAAAGGTTTAATGTTGTGTTTGATAACTTACAAAGGATTGTAGAAATTATATGAAAAAAATCAAGTTAAGATGAAGTTCAACTTGAAGCTTTTTGACAAAGGTGCATTAAATGTAATGCAATAACGAGTTTTTGGAAAAAAATAGTTCAAAGTAAATAGCAAATTCGAAACTTTATAAGAAAAAGAAAATAATTTTATTAAGTAATCAGAGTAATCTCAAAATTATAGAGCTCAGTTCTTTTTGTATATAATAGCACCTTAAGTAATCTGACATCTTCCTACATATATGAGCTATAGAACAGTAGGTTTTAGAATCAACAGATATATATTCAGTTGTTTTGCAATTTCATGAAATTAATTATAATACTAATCTATAATTATATTTACACTTTCAGACAAGAATGTAACACAGCGATCCCATGCTAAACCCAAAAATGCTAAACCTTCATGCTAAACCCATATTAAAAACTACCTTATGCTAAACCCAATGCTAAACCATCATGCTAAACCCAATAGTTAAAACTTAATTGCTAAACCCAACAGTTAAAACTTAATTGCTAAACCAAAAAGTTTTAACTTGATTGTTAAACCCAGAGCTTAACCCATGTTAAATATCTAAATGCTAAACCCATGTTAATAAATCAGATGCTAAACCCATGTTAATTAACTGGATGCTAAACACGTACTTATTAACTATATGCTAAACCCATGTATATTAACTAGATGCTAAACCCATGTATATTAACTAGATGCTAAATCCGTTTAAATTAACTAGATGCTAAATCCATGTTAATTAACCAGATACTAAACCCGAGCCTAATAACTAGATGCTAAACCCATGTTAATTAGCTACATGCTAAACCCATGTTAATTAGCTACATGCTAAACCCATGTTAATTAGCTACATGCTAAACCCCTGTCAATTAGCTACATGCTAAACCCAAAAATGCTAAACCCATATTAAAAACTCCCCAATGCTAAACCCAAAAATGCTAAACCCTTATGCTAAACCCATATTAAAAACTGCCCAATGCTAAACCCAAAGCTAAACCCAAATGCAATGCTAAACCCAGTAGTTAAAACTTAATTGCTAAACCCAATGCTAAACCCATGTTAATAAATCAGATGCTCAACCCATGTTAATTAACTAGATGCTAAACCCATGTTAAATAGCTTCATGCTAAACCCATGTTAAATAGCTGCATGCTAAACCCATGTTAATTAGCTTCATGCCAAACCCATGTTAAATAGCTTCATGCTAAACTCGTATTAAATAGCTACATGCTAAACCCATGTTAATTAGCTTCATGCTAAACCCATGTTAATTAGCTTCATGCTAAACCCATGTTAATTAGCTTCATGCTAAACTCGTGTTAATAAGTAGATGCTAAACCCATGTTAAATAGCTTCATGCTAAACCTATGTTAAATAGCTACATGCTAAACCCATGTTAATTAGCTTCATGCTACACCCATGTTAAATAGCTACATGCTAACCCCATGTTAATTAGCTTCATGCTAAACTCGTGTCAATAAGTAGATGCTAAACCCATGTTAAATAGCTTCATGCTAAACCCACGTTAAATAGCTACATGCTAAACCCATGTTAATTAGCTTCATGCTTAACTCGTGTTAATAAGTAGATGCTAAACATATGTTAACTAACTAGATGCTAGACCCATGTTAATTAAGTAGTTGTCATTTATTATTGGTTTTATAATTTATCTGTCCACATACTATTAACATGCCACACTTCAATTAACGGGTCATTTTCAATTAACCGCACGGCGGCACTAGTTAACTCCAAGTTAATAAAATGTAAATGCTAAACTTCATGATAAACTCCGTACTAAAACTTCTGCTAACTTTGCAAAAGATTTGAAAAGTGCAAATGAGCTGCGACAAAATTTACAACGACATGGCTTCTCCCCAATATGTGCTTGAGTGTGATCTTTGAGCGCACCAGCTGGTCCTAGAAACTGGCTACACAAACTGCATTTAAATGGTGTTTCAGTTTTATGTTGGTTCAGATGGCTATTCAAGTTGAAAAATTGTGTGCATTGAAACTAATTAATTCAATTTAAAATCGACTGTTTGTAAAATACTGTAGACATTTTAATTCTTTGTACATTTTTTCCATTTTTACTATATATTTTCTTTTAGTAAACTAAAATACTCAAATTAAATGCATACAGCTTAGCAGTGTTACCCTCTGCGTTACTTTTATATCTGATTGGTTATCAAATTAAGATGTATATGTTTATTTCTTGGTCCTACCTGATTTACATAATTTAATTTAACTGTGTTTCATGCGTATTATGCTCAAAACCGGACAAGATTAGCTTCCGTTCTTTAGGTAGCTTCATTGTGTTTATCAAGTCATTGTATCATCATTCATCAGGTTAGCATCACGGTTTCAATTGTTAAGTTAACGATTCTATCCTATAAACTTCCCTCAGCAATCTCAAAAAGGCACAATATTTGTGTGAGAATACCAATATTGGCTACTGCATACGAGCAGTTTCACCAGAACACTTGCACTGCGATACAATTCAACTACACGCAACTAATCCTACAACCGGTGTCATGAAGGTAGCATCTTGTTTAAATAGTACAATATATTGCATAAAATCTTTTGGCCATATAACATTTATCGACAAATCACATAGAAATATAAATAAATTCTGCTATAGAGAACATAGTGTATTTTAAAACCGTTATATGTTATTAGACCAAAGAAGGAATTATTTCAAAGTTAATATCAGTTGACGTCAAACATACATTCAGCAGACAATCGATCAATATTCCTTTTCCTGTTATTCAGCGGAACCCATAAAGCTTAAGCAATAGCATAACTTTTATGAGGAAGTATGTACTTTTATAAGCGCAGACAAGATATCGCTATATGCAAGGTATATCCAACCTTAATTAGATATTGATTTTCAGACTTGTTGTTCTGTAATACTCATCGAATTTTACTTTGATGCTATTTATTATGGCTTATCCAAGATAGCATTTAGTTTTTGGCACGCCAGCTAAGCTGAACTTAAAGAGTGGACTGTGGAGTAAACATTGGTTTCATAATATTTCCTTAAAAGTAACCTACGTAAAGCCTAGCAATTGCTTAAATTTGAATTTCAAACAACAGACACCCTAAACAGACAATGCTTGATAAAAACTCTGATTAGGCAACAATGTTAAGGAAAGTGCTATTGTGCAAAGAATGTTTAACAAAATCGCCAAAAGATTAGAGCATTTAACAAATCACAAACTAATGTACAATAGAGAGAATTGTTAAATTTTGCATGAGGAGAAACTAATATTTACGGAAACGTTTTGGGAATAAAGTTTCAAGCAACAAAGTAGAGTGTGCTACTGAAAATCCTATAAATACGAGACAGTTTCGTTAAGTGTTATTGACGTACTTTTTTCCGGAACTCAATATGGCTGTTCGTTGAACGCATTGAAAAACCACAACAAGTAACACAACTGGAAGTCATAGCATGCCCAGAAATAAAATTCATAATTGAATAATAATATTCGTATGCTCTTTGTTAAGACGGTGGACATTTTAGCATTACATAGTCGTTGTAATACATATGTTTTGGCTGATTCATATAAGATAACTAAGCGTGGCCGTAGTTAAACATTTATAAGATTAAAATGTCGATGACGCACACTAGATTAGAACAAAGTGAAAACATAAATCCAGCCCTATGCTCAACACACTATCGTTTTATTAGAATCTTTAAGGTACTCACATAACCATCTAGTGAAATGCAATTTATTTGATTTTGATACATTTTTAAAATAACAAGTTCTGGTAAGCTTAGCATTAAGAACATTAAGAACTTACACTACCCGTGCAGAACTACAAGAGAAACACACACGTCTCAAATAAATGTATGGTAAGACAAATGGGGCAAAAGTAATACACAACGCATTGCAAAATGTTTCTGTGATTTGATTCCCAAATTATTTCAGTTCATAAACCAGAAAAAAATTGTACAGTTTAAACAATTTTGTCCAGTATTTCAAGTCAAACTGAAATAACTTGAGGATACAGCGTAAACTAATTCTATATTACGATCCTAATATTATTAACTATGCATTCAATAGAATTTGTTTTAAGCCTAATATTCCTTCGTGGATATGCGTCTACCGAAATCAAAACTGCAAACGCAAGAGCTAAGTTTTTTCTCAACGTCACATCCTTGGATAGTTTGGATCCCAATAATTTCCTGCAATCAATTCGTCAATACGATGAGTTCAAGAAACGACAAGAATATTGGTTTTATCGTAATAATGAAACGCACACTAAACAACAAGCCCTTTTCCAACAATTTAAGGAACACTTTGTAAACTCAGCACCCTTCTCAATTACAAATTTAATCACAATTTTGGAAAAATTCGAACATGAGAGGTGCCTTGTCGTTGCAAATAATTTCCAAGGAGCAAACTTGGGCTCAATTGGTTATACCCCAATTGTGCTCAGAAAGTTTGGTCTAGCCCTGCTTACGCACACCTTGGAATTTTCCTACAGGCCGTTGTACATGGAACTAATTTGGGCACCCCCAAACTCCAAATACACTATAAACGGAACTGTTAGAAATCCCATGAACAAATATGAAAATGCCATATACCCATGTCCCAATTCACGAATGTTTACTCCAACATTGTTAGCAGGTACTAACAGAGCTTTTTGTGTTAATTTAAATAGAGAGGAGTTCGTTCGGGCATCTAAACCATGGAAATGCCAAGTTCAAATCGACTTGTTCATGCCAAATCATGCATTGCTAACTGGAATGCTTACATTGGCACTTCAGAATGCACACGATACGAGATTTAGTTTCCCACCAAGTATGCTTTCGCGTGTAAACATTTTTGTCACTTCCAACGAATTATTATTTTACAAATATAATAACCTAGCGGATTGGGTCCATCGACAAACGACAAAAAAACACCTATCTGATTATAGGGAGGCTTCAAACTATCTTATGGTAACGGAAACACTGTTAATAGCTTCTACTTCATGTGACAATCTAGGACCATATTGCCAGATAGATAAAATGCATGCTTTGATACCATGTCCTTCTTGTAAGAGTTTCTGGAAAGCGGTGACGATAGAGTTGCCAAAAGTAACCCTGCAATGGATTGCTCAAGTAAGTTACGAATTCCCAACCACGTGGAAATATGATTATGCGATTGGTGGTGGTATTGGTCAAAGAATGCTAGACTCTATAAAATTATTAACGGAGGCAAGCGGCAGATTTCAATTGGCTAATCGTAGGTCAAGTGCACCAAAAGCAACAACAAACTTTGATGCCGACACACAAAATCGTTTCGCCGTAGTTTTTGCATCGTTTTTAAAACAGATCCTAGGAAATGTTTCCAATTTAAATATTGAAGACTATCCATTTCGTAATAGCTTATGGATAGAAAGTGATGCGTTCTTTAAGCCAGATGCTCTCTTACAATTTACAAATATACTTAGTCCGCTTAGCTTCATTACTTGTAAAAGTCAAGGGCATAGCTCACTTCCCTTCGAAGAGTTTTGGAAGGTGTTTAACAACAGTGTTTGGATTTGCATATGTCTTGCATTTGTTTTTCTTTTACTCGGATTTATGAGCTTATCAAGCGAAAACATTTTTAAAAGCCAAGAAAAAATAGCACGAAAGCTGATTTATTTGACAAAAGTGTTTGTAGAACAGGGAGATCCGTTTCCAAGTAGCTTGACCATGTCGCCGAAATATCGAATTATGATTGGTGGAACCCTTATAGCTGGCGTGGTCCTAAGTAATGCATATAAAAGCACAAATGTATACAACATCATAAAACCTAGAGAACTCGTACCATACACAATGGTTAAAGAACTTTTTCGTGACAATTTTACACTTTACAGTAGATTGGGTTACTTATACTATATTATTGAAGAGTCAAAAAATTGGATTGAACATATGCAAGACTTGCTTTGTGTAGATTCGCAACCAAGCGAAATTGAATTAAGAGTGGCAAACAAAGATTTTCCAGAAATATCCGGTAGAGCAGAAACAGCTTTATATTCAACTGATTACAATTGTGAAGGCAGCATAATTAGTACAAAGCAAGATCCTCAAATAAATAGAAACAAAACTTTGGACACACTTTTAGCAGCTGTTGTACATCCTAAGTTTGCACCCATTTTGTTGCAACCATTTAAAAGTATAAATACACTTGCAAATATTGTATACGATCCATTATTGCAAGCCAAAGAACCACTGGATTTAAGCGTATATGACCAGAAATGGGAGAACAAGTTCAAAGATAACTTTTTTGACAACCAAGTCAAGCTAATATTTGACGAGTTGAAAGCCTGTCCAGAAACGTCTGCTTGGCTACTACCTCGACATATCAGTAAATACTTTTCAAAACTTCTCTTTAGTGGAAGCTCCTATTCTAACATTGGACAAGAATCGTTTGGTGTACAAGCAATCAAAATATATGTAAAAGGGAAGATACCTTTTAGTGTTATCAAACGAGCTTCGCTCGCCACAGAATCTGGAATTATTGAGTGGGTGCAGAGTATAATTGCTTTTAGGTTTGATAAGATAGAATACCCGGAAATTCCACTAGAAAAGCCGAACATGAAGAGAATATATTGGTAATTTTTCTTATATGGCTTTCGGGATTAAGTCTGTCCCTGTCTGTTTATAGTATTGAAATACGTAAAGCTATTTTCCACCGCTTATTTAAACTTCACAATTATCTGATGAGTTTACTTCGACGTTGTGCTCGTCGAGTAAAATATTACTTTTTATAGAATACAATAAGACAATAATCTTTATGCCAGAATATAGAATTTATTATGCCAATTGAGAAAGTACTGTTTTTTATTTGGTCGCTTGAATGACTGTTTCAGGTTAAATGGGCAGATTATGTGAATGCATTTGTTACGAATCAGCTTGTGCTGTTCGAAATCCTTGTCAAATCCATTCAATCCAAATACCTAGTGATTTCCTCTGTTCGCTTCTACTACAAGTTTTTTAAAAGCACGGTATAGATATAAATGTGAGGAATGTAATCAATCTTATCAAAGTCAACGTACTTTTAAAAGACATGCAAAAACGACACTAGATATTAATTTCATTTTACCATCCATCACATATGTTCTTAGCTCAATAGACACGAATTAAGCTTTACCGTATAAAAAAGAGAAGGAGGTTAATATGCCCCAAATATCAAATCAACTGAGCTATGCAACAAAAGTTTTATTTTCAAATTTGTGGACAAAAACATGCCTGTGATTTTGCCATCTAATATTTTCAAAAAATAAATAAAAAATGACATATTCTCTATGACAAGCTTGTTATGTAAAACTGCACCATTATTTGTCAAGATGGGTTAATGCACCTTGTCTTGGTTTTTCAATCAAAACCCAATTTAATTAATGAAACCAATTAAACTTACGTATTGATTAATCATTGTGCCGCCGTAATTTACTGTTAATTAACCCCACCCATTAGTATGGCATCCTCCTTTGCCATTTTACCATTTACTCGAAAGAAGTCTCCATAATCAACATTTGAACTTGAGCAAAGGATTATAATGAATATGACCACTGATTAAAATACCAATTGATGTAGATTTAAGCAATGAGCAGTTCAATATTCGGAATACGGTTTACAAACTTACTTTTCTACACTACAAATTCAAACCATTACCAAATGGACATTAACACTATTAATTAATTTTTAATTTGCTAGTGTGTCAACCGTTGGTGGTGTAATGGTTTGATTAAGTAGCTCAGCCAACTATTTAATGCTCCTTGTCCCCACACTAATTAATTAACTAATAATTAATCACACCTGTGACTGCTTCCCCATTTGGCCTATCTGCACAATACACATCATCGACATCATCATCAGCCCTATTTAAATCCCCATAAGCAAGCATTAAGACTAACAGCATGGTGAGCTCCCACTCAGCGTGTAGTGCAGATGGCGTGAGAAAGTTGCAGGTTCATCCGAGCTTTTCCCATAGCAGCCCTGCGACCTCCTCTACTCTCCCTCGAGGCCTTGTTATAGATTAGTATTATAATCATTGGCACGATTTTTTTGGTATATATAATCACAACCTAATACTTTTTGTTTAATATAATCATTAATCAGTTATTTTTATTTCACAATGTGATTATATCTCTCTCTTAAATCGAATACCTTTTGTTACAAATACTGCTTGGAAAATTTATCCCTCAAAAGACTTTCATAGTATGTGCATATAAGCACTGTCATACTTAAAAGACATTTCTCCAAGTTTAAGTAAAGTAAGTGACAAGAAGATCATTGATTTAAATGAACTTCATAGATGAAAATTCATAAAATTTGAATATCAATTATTTTGAACTGATTTGTTTAGTTTGGCTTCTCAATTGTGATGTATTTATTCATATTTAATTAGGTATGATGTAATAACCCATGTCAGACAAAGTAAACTCTTAGAATGTGTTACGATAATTATGCGCATCATTTTAATCATGATGACAAGAATAGCTATTATTATCATGAATATTAATGAGAAGATACCAAAGCTGATAAAGGAGTCAATGATTTCAACACAGTAGGAAGCATGCACTCAGATTCAAGAGAAATTTTGTGCTGCTTTTCCTTTACAAAATTTAACTTTGAGTGATTTTGAGCCTAAAACAATTAAAATGGGATTCGCAATTACGATTATGCTCATCATTCATGTAAAATAAATATTTAATTGATTGATGTGCTAAGATGGAGTTTCTAAAAATATTAGATTACAAAACTATAATAAACTTGGCGACGGCACAACCATGATCGATAATTATGTATTAACTCCGGGAAACTATGCATGTAAGGTTAGTATTGGCGTAACTTGTTTGGACTACTTTGTCGTTTAAAATTATTGATCAATCTCTGGCATTTACATGCTAAAAGGCAATATAGAAAATTGTAGATGAAAACAGACCCTAGAATCGTACTTTGTACCAGTCCATCGCTTCACATGTTAAAAAATATGCTGGCAGTTTAAGTTGACGGTTTTTTAAATAGTTATACAAATAACAAAACTAAAATCTGATAAATGTTATTCATATTGCTTAAAAAGCGTTGGAAACCATTAATATATCTTTTATTATGAAATGCTGTATTCTTGGTAACATTATGAATAATTCCTATTTCATCGGTTTAGAAAAAAGTTTTTTTTCAATCTTATGTTAGACAAAGAATTATTTATTTTAATCTGATTATTGAATGTAGTAGTGCTAAATCCATTAATGTTTACAAATACGGGTTACTAGCAAAACCATTAAATTAGTCTAAAAATGACATTGATGATGATTATGAATATATTGCTTCTTATATGTATGCTTTCATTTAAAGACTTTTCATGTGATTTCTTTAAATATGTGATTTTTCCATATTTATTGATAATTATAATTATAATTTACCAAGTATCTATTGTATTCCTACTATTTTGTACAAAGGCTATAACACATGGTTAGATTACTCCAATGGCGTAGTGTGTCCACATTAAAATGGCAAACCAATTAACTAAACAAATTGTTATTATTATAAGTATAGTCACAGGTATAAATTATCGGCTAAAACTAAATCAACATCTTATTGCACTATAATAAATTTATGGATTACATTAATCTAACTGATTGCGGCACAATTTTTTTCTGTATTTTGTCCCCTTATGTTTGCAAAGTGCAGTGAAGATACAATTGAAATAAATATAAAAATAACAATAATTCTAATGTCTTAATGGGACACTAATATTTGATTGAATTCAATATTAAACAAAATCGACTCTAAAATATTGTGATCTGTGAAAAGCTTTATGACTTTACATTAACATTAATATAATATTTGAATTCACAATAAATTCAGCAAAAGACGTGTCACCAATTTTGAGATTGTATAATTCCTCTATTTCAAATAGCGGACTAAATAAAAACTGCTACTAATTAGAATTCACTTTACCAGAAGTAAATTAACTACCAGTCCAATATAACATTGTACAGATTTATTGGCGTAGTTCTGTCAACAAAATTAACCGAGCCAATCATTACCTTTAGTGGACCAAGAGATCGAACTATTTTAGTGTAAACCCTTCTTTCATTTCTTGTCTTTAAGTTACAAGTTTCCGCACGAAAACCTTGAATTGTTTCAATAGACCCATCGTAAATTCCTCCAAATGCACCGAAACCAATTGTAATGATTAAAACCACTTCAAATATAGAAGATCCCATTATAAAGAATTGAGGTATAGACATTGCGTCATTAACCGTTATAAAGGTAAAAAGCGAAACAACAAATCCAACTCCTATCATTATAATCAGTATAGATATACATATACAAATCATGATTAAGTGCATTAAATAAGCTCATCATCAATTGAAGGCTTTTGTAAACCCGAACTCTATCATGAGTTCTAAACCCAGTGGTTCTCGTTCGTGTCTGGACTAAAAGGTTTTTCAAATAATTTTGCAGACAAAAAGCAAATAGGAAAAATAATTGACTCCAAACAAAGAAAATATTTTCCACAAGTTTTGTCACTGACCATACAATGATTAGACAGGAACATGTCCAAAAAATGTATGACACTGTTCCGCTCAAAGTATACGTGTCCAAAAATGCGTAATACTGGCTACATTCATCCAGAATAAAGAATAAAGGTGCAAAGGGTACACATGATTGAAGCCAGATGCTGATGGCGAAACATGGTACAATTAAGGGTGAATAAATACCACAAATTTGCATGCCATTTAGGACCAGAGTATAGCCACGCGAACAAGAATATGAATTCAGGAAACCACCTAAGCAAAATTAAAGTTTATTAATGAAGTATTTGAAATGCATACGGTTACACTATTTTATAAAATATCATACGTGAAATAAGTCGCCGCTCCAAATGCACCAGTGAATTGAAAATTTCTAGAACTTGTGCACTTCTACGAAAGTATACAATAAGTACTCCGAAGCATAAGTAAGCATGTGAGATGTAGAAAATGCCCTCATATATCTGAGCGTTGTGGAATATTCTTCGAAATGCTATTATCTGAACCAACAAGGTTGTCAATAGTGTTACAGCTACTGCGCATTTAATTAACAGCTCATTTCGGAGATTTTGTGAGCCGTTGAATGACAGCTTGTAAGAGACAGGATCAATGTCGTACAAATACGATCCAATGAAATTGAAAATTCGAAGGTTTAAGACAAACAACTTTACTAATCCTTTTGTAAACAGCATTTCTCCTCGGGAAAATGTGATAAAAACTTGGACGTATTTAGGTTTAAAAAGTTGACGTTGTGAGAGTTTTCGGATGGGTAGCTATGTTGGTAAGCGAAGGAATATGTTGCTTTGACGATATCTGAGCATACAATGACTCTAAGCTTTTACATTTTGTCTGTTATATTACATTTAAGTTTGGTTCTTTACATAAGTATTTAACAAAATCAAAAGCACTACCACCAGAATAGTTTTAAACATAAAAATGGACTTCCATAAACGTTTTGAAATTAGCTATCTAGTTCTACTTACATGACCATAAAATATAATATTAGATATCTTGGAAGCATTTTTATGTACTTATTTTCGACAAGTATCTCAGCGTGAAATTTGAAACACTATTTTATCTAAGTCAAGACAAAGTATTGGAAAGACTTATCGTTTATAATCTAATCGAATATTTAGTTAATGGGCACGTGTAAATTAGTATCAATTTAGTTCAATTCATTTAACTTATATTTGGTTTAAGTAAATAAATATTATGCTTTTACATACTTACAAGTCTGATTTTCCAGATTAGCCTAACCATCAAATAAACTATTGAAGTTAAATGAGCTAGCATATTGCCAATTGCTGATCCATGTCTGAATTATTTTATACGTGGATCAACATAAAATCTAAACGGGATAATGGGATATTAAGATAGATTGGTCGTTACTTTCAAGCTCCCTTTTCCTCAAAGCTTTTTTTTGCCTTTTAGTGTATAACTACAATCATAAATAATACAAGTAAGCACAAATACCAGTTTCAGGCCAAAGTACTGAAATATAAATTTATAAAGAGTCAGCATATTTGTAATTTCGGTTTCTTACCTCAAAATTTAGAACAGGGCCACTCCAGTACAGACTCCGAATATTGTTCTTACTAATCGTTCTATCCAGGTGAACGGGCAGGAAAAACAACTGTAAGGTTAATATCTGGCGTTGCTCAAATAAAGCACAAAAGTTCTTTAGATAACTATCAATAAACGGTATTAAACAGGTTCACTTATATGATGATAATAGTGCTTTTCTAATGATGAAGGCGTGTTTTATGCCAGGTTTACTACCGACATATATGCCGGTTGATAACTGGTATCGACGAACTTGGATTAATAGCTATGCTAGCTCTATGAGACTCGACTGACACTTTTCGACGCATGATAAAATTGATGCAATTGTATTTATTGAGCTTTTGAAGGGTTATTGTTGTACTCCAACATCATTAAGTGCAAAAATTTAATCAATGGATTAAATGCAAAACAACAGTACAACATTTAAACAATGAATCAAAGCTTTATTTTACAGATCATCAAACAATAAATCATTTGAGAAATATTAAATTTTTACTGCTAATGATATTGATATTGGTTTTTTCCTGTCCGTTCAATTAGCAGAAACATTATTTTAAAAGTTATCCTAAAAGCATTTAGATAGGGATCAGCAATTACGATTATGCTTGCTTAACTTAAATGGGAGGACGACAAGAGATACTAGCGACGAAAGCTACGCGACCTTTTTGCTACGACAAAGGCGTCAGTGACAATAGCGTCGGCGACAAAGTCGTCAGCGACCAGGTCTACGACGACCAACGATACTAGTGCGACAACTGATACCACCTTTTAAATATGTATTACAATCTATTTGTTAGTTCTGGTTAGGTTGATATCTCCAGAAGTGTTGGGCTATGATTGGTTTATACCGATAGAAGTGTTGAGCTATATTTATAGGTTAGGTTTGGTTAGGTTGATATCTAGGGAAAGGTTGGGTTATGTTTTTAGTTTAGGTTTGATTAGGTTGATATAGATATAAATGTTGGGTTACACTAGGTTAAGTTTTGTTTATATCGATATAAGTGTTGGGTTACATTGGGTTTGGTTAGGTTGGAATTGAGATAAGTGTAGGATATATTCGCTATAGGCAACTTTTACAAGTGTGTTATGATGTATGGCTGTAAACAGCTTCGTATCTTGTATGGCACATGAACCATTTGTCACTGGTATAGTTTGTCGTAAGAGTAGTTGAAACTGGTATCATTTGTCGCTTTTCGTAGAGATTGTCGCTTAGAAGTAGCAGTGGTCGCCGACGACCTCGTCGCTGGTATACATTTTTGGTATCTCCGGTCGTAGTAGACTTTGTCGCCGACGCTCCTGTCGCAGACTCACTTAAATAATGTATTTGACGGCTGGGCTAAGCTAACACTTCGGTAGGGTTAAGACTATCATCGCATGGAATAATTTCTATTGATCTATATGATGTTTTGATGTTAAATTTAAAAAAATCATGTTTGTGAATCGCTGCAAACCAAAACGCTTTAGCAAATTTGGTCTAATTGCTTTGCATCTATTCAATTTTTAAGCACTTCTGTTTACAGTATTGTAAAGTCTGATGTTATGTTTAAGATTAGTATGTTTTTGAATCGTGGCAAAACAAAACGTTGTAGTAAATCATTTATAGGGGTATATAGTTAATTCATTGCAGAAAAATCATAATTATCTTACAGCACCTGTGAGCGATCAAGATAATGGTCTGAATATTTGCTCAGTTTTCAGGAACAATTTGACAATAATTGTGAAAGGTGTTAGCGCGCTAGCCATTTTTAAACTTACAAGGGCGGATCGTATTTTAAGTGTAATTTTTGCATTTTAACATTCCTGCTTTCAGACAAGTTTAGGAAGAATTTTTGAAGATATGATTGAAGAAGGACTTAAAGTGATTAAAATTGGAAAATTTGAAAATAATATGTTAGGTCGTAAATTTCATATAATATAAAAGACAATTTAATAATTGAGTTTCAAATTAAACCAGTATTATTAGGTAATCATGAGAAAGGCTTACGCTGTAAACACTGAAAGCTAAAGAGTTAAAAAGCTGATAGCAAAAATTATCATAAAATTGCTTTTGATTTTTGCAATTCTTCTGTTCTGTTTTCCATTTGTAGTTTGGAAAGCGTGACCTGGGCCATCAACTGACTCGCAAGTAATGTTGCATGATTGATTACTACTAGTTTATTTAAACATGTCACAAGTATATCAATAGATTCGCCATATTATTAATTTTTATCGAGAGGTTCATACAAATTTGATTCTTTTGTAAAATGTTACAAATACTTTTTTATTTGAAAATGCTTTAATATATAATTAGAATTCAAATTTAGTGCATTTACTAATTAATTATTTACTATTGAATTACAAGTAGCACACAAACTATTGTTGGACATCGTCTTCATTGGTTTCCGGCTTCTCAGTGGTACTTTTATCAGGAACTTTCGATTCGTCTTGAGTTTTCTCGGGCTCAGGTTCTTCAGCAGGTGGTTCCTTAGGTTCTGTTACTTCTTCTGGTACACATTCCTAGAAAATTGTGATTTCTAAATATTAATTTATACATCATTGTTAGCATATATAAAACGAGTGTTGTATATTTTTATTTTCAGTACACTAAAAACGTAATATTCAATCAACGAGACTACTTCTTTGTAAGCAGAGCAGAGAATTGGAACGTGTATAATTTGAGGGTGAAAATGACGTTCCATGAACTCATTTCTAACGAATGTATTATTCTTCATTTTTCTTTTATACTCATCCGTTGTGTTTAAAACTGGGTGAATATAAGCCAACGAAAACATACTCCGCTCAGTATTCGAGTTGCCCCCGATGGCATCCAGAAAGGTGATATTGTGAACGGCTGCGAAGTTAATTCAATACAATTTTTATTCGAAATCATAATTTTGTATTATTTGTAAAAAAAAGTACAAAACAAACCCGCTATTGTAGTATTGACGCTGTAAGTTGTATTTAAAGTAATGTTCTTGCTTAGTTGTTCGATAATACTTGTAGGAAGAAATTGAGGAATTATGAAAGGGAAACTTTTGAGCTGCTCAGCAACGTCAAATTTCCAATATTCGTGGTTGTTCAGAATTTCTTCGGTTATTTTAAAGTTTGGATATTGTTCATGGAGGGCGCATGCAACATCACACTAATGAGATTTTACAAGTGGCAGATAGTTTAGTATAGTTTGATCGAAATATAATCTGGTCCTATTTTGTAATATATATTTTTACCATGTCCAGCAAAGTTTCTTGCATTATGTCCGATGCATTAAGTTTTTTTAAACCAGGTGCCATGTCATGTTTACATTTTTCTCTGATTTGAGTATTTTCAGCATCGAAAACCGATTTGTAACGAATATCCACTGGAGACGATCGTTTACAGCACGTTCCCAATCTATGATCTTCTTCATTCCATTCTGAGCACATTTCGATCTAGTGCCACATTTAAAATTTACTTTTATAAAACTCAATTGATTGGGTTGTAACAAATTGGTTAATAATGATTTTGGCTAAACCATACTTTCCCAAAATTCTTTTCGCCTGACATTCCTTCACAAACCTATAAGAAATCAATTCATTAAAATAATAACCAAGTTTTCATAGTACACAGTTTTAAGTGAGCGTGAATTGTCCATACCCATTTTTCGATATCATAATAAGTTGCCCGAATTTTTTCCAACCATGCATAATTATTGAGTGTAGCTGGTGCTACAAATTAAATAAAAAATCAAGTATGTTTGCTTAATAAGCACGAATAAAAAGTCGGATTAAAAAGAAATTGACTTACGCATTGACTTTAAAGCCTCAACTTCCTTTTCAATTTTTGATTTAATATCAGCTGGATAATTTTTGGAGATAAGGTTTAAGTAGTCCTTCAGCCATAGTTTTGTTTTGCCACCGCTTGCTTTCCCCAGTATACAGGAATATATATCCCACTAATATATTTAAAAAAATTGATAATGACACAATTACAGTGTGCTAATTCTGAATTTAAATTTGAAGGTAATATTTTTTTTAAATACTCCGATTCCTTCCAATGTGTCCGATTTCGGTGCAGAATTATCCGGCAAACAGTCTTTCCAGAAATTACCAATTTCCAAAGCAGGCTTTACTACTTTACCTGCGCAGCATGTTGCTGTTGGCTTGAATGTTAGGTGTTTTCGATACTGGCAAAAGGCCTTCTCACCACCTTCATCAATATCAGTGTGATAACACGATATAACAACTACCTGTGCACTGCATAGGATTAAGAAGAACCACACCATTTTAAGAATAAAAATTACACAAATACTTCGTTCCTTTAAAGTTATGTTCCAAGTGATAAAATTATTTACCTTTCCTGAATCATTTTTTTAAAACTACGTTGAAATATGTAAATACATTGAAGGAAGTATGAAGTGCCTGGTTCCTGTGAGTGTCCTTGGGGATGAGGTTATTTCATGGATAAAATAATTAATGAATGCGCAATTTTACAACCAATACTTTTCAAGTGTTTCACGATGAATATTTGAAAAGGCCTGATGGTAATAGTAATAACCAACTGATCCATTTATGAATTAGATTTCAACAAGATGTAAAACTGAAATAAAACATGACATAATAAACTAATTACATTCTTCGTTTACTAATTTTATTTATTGTAAAAGCTAGTGCATGATTTAAAGCGGAAACAAACACTTTCATTATCTCAATCCACGTTTTAACTCTCACTGGAATTTGGTCGTGCCATAATTCGTGAATACGTTATTATGGATGCCGCCTACTTCCAAAAAGTCTGAATATTTATACGAGTGGTTTTAATTAAGTACATCGTAGTTTTCATTGAAGATGATGAATGTATGATATATAGGAATATATTTATAGAATAATTTTATAATAGTTTATTGAATATTAAAGTTTAACGTTTAAGATAAGATTTTGCTCTGATATTTGACTCTGCTTTACAAAATTGTAATCAAAAAATATTTGTGAATTTTAACATTATTTTATGACTGTTCACTTCATTTATAAGCTAACAGTTAAATCTTACATTTTTGTATTTGTAAAATTCTCATGTTAAAGTCAAATGTCAATTGACTTGCTAATGAAATCTCATTTCAGAGATAAGCGATTTTCGACAAAATATTAGAAATGATTTATAACACATGTAAACCAAAACTTGAACACAAACAAAAAAAAATTGAGAAAATTTGTTATAATGTTTCTAGTTTACTACCCAACGAAATGCCAAATATTTGCAATTCATTTAAAATATTGAGAGCAAATAGTTCACGTACAAGAAGGTTTCTTTACGTTTATGCAGATTATCCCTTTCTACTAAGGACTTCTTGTTGTTTTCCAGAGTTAGTGCAAACGTTTATTTTTGCATTCGTTCATTCCACAAAGCCATCTGTCCCCAAAAGGTTTACTTTAAAAGTGTTTGTTCCACTCGTCGTTAGATATACTACAAATATCTGTAGGCTTAAGCATCCAAATCGACAACAAATACATAAATATAAGTAAATAACATTTTGGAGGATTTTATTGTTTTAAACATTTATTCATCAACAAATCTTAGAATATTAAATTGCATAATTTTACTGCTTGAAAGCTTTTCTGAATTTGTTTGTGATTCGCAGGCCACTTAAAATATAAAACATGGATATTAATTTAGTTCAGGCAATAATTCAAATTTTAACAACAAAACATTAAACATTTGGTTAATCTAATTTCAATTTCAAAAAATGAAAACAATAAAAATTCGAGCAAACTTTAATGATAAAGACTTGTAATATTGGCGATGAGAGACACATTCAACTGATATAGCCCGTCCTTTAAACAAAGCAGCCTGCATAGTGCAATAATAATACAAGAAACAAACCTAAAACTGTAAAGAGTTTTGGTTAAGGTTTTATGTCACAGTTTTGTCACGTAAGCATGCACATAGTGTTCTGATTTTACACATGAGTGAGCAATTCTTGCTATACCAGGAAAGGTATCTCGAAATGAATATAACGCGTAATTAATATGTTTGCCTTTTTACAACGTAAAATGTTTTTAGCCTGCTTTTAGGGGCTAATTTTTGTATTGTGAAGACAAATTGAATTGACAGATGCCCACCAGAAACTTTTCGTAAGTTATCATGCAAGTTTATATTGCTCTAAACCAACTACACATGCTTGAATGCTGACTGCTGACGTGAAAATACTAACTTGCAACATTGCAGGATATCTTCGGCATGCCTAAAGGTATATTGTTCTAAATATTATGTATTTCAAGCTTAATATCTCCAAATACCTTGGTAAAAAGTAAACTGTAATCAGAAGTGCATATGTTCAACTTGTAGTTGCACCTATACGGATGTACGTGTACAAGTTTATCTTTATATAAACATATCTTATCCATACAAAAGTTTTTTTTACAAAGCTTATGTAGTCCAAAACGCAAGCATATTTAATGCGTAGAAATTGACTTTGCTGCGCTAGTTGAATAATGTATATTTATATTTCAAGAAATTAAAATTTAAGTTATAAAACTGTATTTTTGTGCAAAGCAAACCTTATAATTTCACCACACACGTTCATAACAGATCCACCTGTTTACTTAACTTCTTCAAGAAAATAAAAAAACTACGTATATGCAGTCAGTTTCCTGACAATTTTTAGTATTTTTCACACTCATTGGGAACATTTCAAAACCGCTGACAAATAAACACTATGACTGCACTGAAAACTAAATCGGAGGTAAATTTTGTCAAATAAACTAGTGTGAAATATTTGATTTGTTACCCTATATCATCATGGAATGTTGTCTTAAGCGATTAATATTTTTTATTTTAGATGCAGACAGGAAATTCATCATCAATAGTTTGGACGTTGAAGAACTGGAAGAATTTGCACAAATTATTGGCATGTCAAGCTGATTGCATTTTACAAGTGGACGATGTTCAACTTCGTTTCTTCTTGAGGTTCTCCAAAGACGTGTCAAATGATTACCAAGAACGTCGAGATACCATTGTGGAAAGATACTCACTTAATGTACAGTTATTAAGTTATCATAAAAAAGCATCTGTAAAGGTTGTTACCAAATACAACAGATTAGAGGCGGGGCAAACACGTGAAATTACGAAAGGTATGCTAAAAAAATTAACGTGTAATGTAAGGAACTGTTGCCCAAAGTAAAATCATCATTCATTTTATGCTCTTTTTAGAATCTTATGTTTTCGTCGAAAAATCTACAAAGGACTACATAGGCACTGAGGTAGTTGATCCAGAGTTCTACAAATTCGGCATTTGGAATAAATCGTATAAGTATACTGAATCATGGTTAACTGACGATTGGAGGAAAAATTACAGTGAAACCTTAGACGATCTTGATATTGAAATAACAGTAACCTTACTAAAATTCGTACATGAAGGTGATACTCAATCCATTGAGATAAATGCTCGGAAGGAAGTTTTACCCAAAGTTCAAAATTTCTTGCAAGCCAATGAACAGAATCCGTTTGCTGAAATTATTTCCTTGAAAATGAAAGACGGTGTGGTCTTATTGGGTCATCGGTTGATATTAGCAGGTGATTTGACGTTTTTGATGTGGAAACATAATTAGGAAGATAAATAAACGACTCAAAAATATTTCTGTTTTTTGTAGGAGCGAGTCCAGTTTTTGAAGCAATGCTTACTTCCGACTTTTTGGAAACTCAATCTAAATCAGTACAAATTGAAGATATCACTTCTGAGGTTATGAAAGTGCTGTTGTGGTACATGTACACTGGGGAAATCGATCCGTCTTGTGACAAGTTGGTAGACCAGGTAATTTATGGAGCAAGTAAATATCAGCTGGATGGATTGCTTGAATATTTTGACAACTCACTGATGAAACTTTGTACTCCTGGTAATATATTCGCGATGATGGCGTTGGCGAATAAGTATAATTTGGTAAATGCCAAGGGAGAATTGACGAAATATGTTGA
>JAQFZG010001609.1:0-20192 GCA_034695465.1 Entomobrya nicoleti | reverse complement strand
ATTTGACGGAAGATTTTCACATAGGGGTCATTTTCACATTTTAGACATGGGTCAGCGACAGGGAGCCTTTTCCCTGCATCTTTCATGTGTCATGATGCTTCTTTTGAAAACAAAGTACATTTAGCAAAGCTGAGCTTGAGCGAAAAACAAATGAAACGTCCACATCCACGCCAGCAGCATCAGTAGTAGTTGGCTGTTGGCTCTGGCTGGCTATGTTTACCAACATGAACATGTGATTCCTTTGGCATTGTGCATTGACTTGGTGCTTGCTTATGCTTACTTACACTGTTGACTGTTTCACTGAACGAAGTGATAGACACCTGCTAAAGTGATTCCGTGATCTTTATCTTAGATCACTCAGTTAATTGACAAGGTTATGACAATCCTTCTATCCAAGTCAACTTAACATTTAGATTTCCATTACAATGGGAAAATCTAAATCTGTAGACGATAAAAGGTCGAAAAAGTCCAAGAAGAGAAGTCATTCTTCCAGATCAAGTTCCAATTTGTCTCCATCATCCCACCATCGTTCAGATAAAAAGAAACACAAGAAAATACATAGGAAAAGCAGGAGTCCTGAAAGTCAAGAAAGAAGAGCTCGAGAAACAGGACGTGACGATAGTGGCGCCGGTTCAAGTTCTTCAAGACAACATACTCGAGAACTTGAGAGAAATCGTTATTATGAGCCGTCGAAGTCAGGTTCTGAACGCCGGGACAGCTTCAGTGGAAGAAATGATAATTCCAGCAGTAATTTTGATATTAACCCAGTTAAACGCTACTTTGATCGCATGTTCTTCAGAGACACTGATATAATTAAGAAAGGAAGCGTTCAGTATGAAGATTTCTGGAAGTTTTATGAAAAAATTAGACGTATTCAGGTCAATAAAAAGAAGTCAAACATAGATATTGACAATACACAAACTTCTATGAGGAATGTCCAAATTCAGAATAAAAGTATACAAGTTTCAGGAGTATATGCCAAGATTCATACAGTGCCCTTTTCTTTAAAACATACAACTGTGGATGACTACATTTGTAATCTTTATCCAGGTATTTAGTTAAATTTGAAAGTATCTTTATTTGACACGATTAAAATTTGTAAGGGAAATATGTTGTATAACTTTATAACGGTCATAACAATATTTGCTTGTTTTCTGTAGATGACCAAGATTTCGTGAGGAAGCATGTACCATATGAAGTTATCAAGAATTTCCTCCAAATTATATTGTACTTCATCGACTTTTTACAAAAGGAAAGGTTTAGTAAGCTGAAGAAGTTACGGGATGCTCAGGCTGCATTGCCAATTGCTCAGTTCAGAGAAGAAATCGTGGAGACGTTGTCAAAATATAATGTTCTCATTATAGGTAAACGTTATTTCTTGATATAATAAATCATGATAAAAATCCATATTTTTAAAATTTCCATTCTATGTAATTGTATTCATATTCATTCATTCTATTTTAGCTGGCGATACTGGTTGTGGTAAAAGTACTCAAGTGCCTCAATTTTTGATGAAGGCTGGCTACATCAATATTGGTAACTCAATAGTAATTAATTAATGAAAAAATCTAGTCTAAACCCGCATTTATGACGTATTGCAAAAGTACTAAAAACTGTAACTATTTGTCTATTTAATTTAGCCTGTACACAACCTAGAAGAATAGCATGCGTATCCTTAAGTAAGCGAGTAGCTTTTGAAACACTCAATGAATATGGAACTCAAGTTGGGTATCAAATTCGGTTCGAAAAGAGGAAAACCCAGCATACAAAAGTTGTTTTCCTAACAGAAGGTTTATTATTACGACAGGTAGGTAGACTTAAAGTTGTAGTACTTGTCTTTTCTATTTTTAAACTATTTCAGGCTAACTTTTTAAGTAATTTTCTTTATGTAACTTGTGATGTACATATTCATTATTATAGGTATCAACAGATAGTATGCTTTCGACCTACAATGTCATTGTTTTGGATGAAGTACACGAACGCCACTTACATGGTGACTTTCTCCTAGGCATTGTCAAATGCTTGGTCTACCAAAGAGAGGATGTTAAAGTGATTTTAATGTCAGCCACAATTAACACAGAACTTTTTCAAGAATACTTTCAAGGTTTAGCTCCTATTCTACAGGTACGTCTATACATTAACGTTACCGATTACCTGAGGTTTCAACATGACCAAAGAAATTTATATGCAATTTAACAAAGAATTTGTTTTTACTTTGAATTTCCAAAGGTTCCTGGAAGGTTATACCCTATTAAAGTTCATTATAGACCTGTCAGTGTGGAAGAACTAACAACTCGTACTGGAAAATTAAATCCAGCGCCATATGTACGAGTATTACAACTTATAGATGACAAGTTTCCTCGTTAGTACAGTTTCTGTTTTATAATCTCGCACTCTTGAAAAAGTCGATTTAATTATAGCAAACTCGAAAACTCTTTCATATTTTCCTTTCAGAGGATGAACGAGGAGATGTTCTAATGTTTTTAAGTGGAGTTAACGAAATAACCGCTGTAGTCGAAGCTGCAAAAATGTATGCTGAAGTAACCAATAGGTGGATTGTTTTGCCGTTACATAGCATGCTTTCCATCGATGATCAGGACAAGGTAGAAATACTTTTGAATTTGCTTAGATAATTCTCATCAATTAAATTCTTACTAAAATTAGATATGTGTTTTATTGATTGATATTTTTAATTGTTTATACGTGTTGTATATTTTAGGCATTTGATTATGCTCTTGAAGGAACACGGAAGTGCATCTGTGCCACTAACATTGCTGAGACGTCGATAACCATAGATGGTATTCGTTTTGTGGTCGATTCTGGAAAAGTGAAAGAGATGGCTTATGACACAATTAGTAAATTGCAACGATTGAAAGAATTTCCAATTAGTAAAGCAAGCGCGGAGCAGCGAAAAGGTCGCGCAGGGCGAACTGGACCTGGAGTTTGTTACAGAATTTTTTCAGAATCAGAGTACGATGAATTTCAGTCTTACTCAACTCCAGAAATTCAACGAGTACCACTTGACTCGTTATTGCTACAAATGATTTCCATTGGCATCCCTGATTGCCGAAAGTTTCCATTTATCGAACCACCTTCGCCAGAAAGCCTTGAAACTTCTATGGCCCGACTAAAGGAACAGGTGCGTTGAGCTTACTTATCATTTCATTTATTTGTTGCACATTGTGTCTATAAAGAAATGGGTAACTATATATTCATTTTCAGGGTGCTCTGAATGATGACGAATCCCTTACTCCCATTGGAAAAACGTTATCAAACCTACCAGTTGATGTCTCCCTCGGCAAAATGCTTATAATGGGAACCCTTTTCGAACAGGTTGAAGCAGTTTTATCTTTAGCAGCCGCTTTAAGCGTACAGTCACCATTTACAAGCTGGGCGCATCGTGATCCCGATTGCGTGGTAAGATCCCTATCAAATGCAACTCGATAATTGGGAGGTAATTAGATGAATGTAAAATATATTTTGTTTAAATACAGGCAGCAAGAAAATCACTTGACTCTGATCATGGGGATCCGTTGACACTTTTGAATGCATATACGGCGTGGTTAGAAGAGAAAGCAAATGACTCGTCTCGTACTAAAAAATGGTGCAAACGCAGAGGTTTTGAGGAACAAAGGTTTTATGAAATGACCAAACTACGTCAGCAATTTAAATCCCTGTTGAAGGTATGCTATACAGAAGAAGCTTAACTATAGATAGATCATAACATGTGATATATGGATTTATAAGCGGCACATGCATTTGTCTTACGCAGGATAGTGGCTTAATTAGAGATAAAGCTGGTCCTTCAGTGAGTAGTGCGGAAAGAGCAATGCGTCATGGGGAAGTAAAACAACTTAGAAGTATGAAGAAAGACTACCATATGGCAGCTCCGAGGAAAAAGAAGTTTTTAAAACTAAACGAGTATTCTGGCCAAGGTGAAGATTTCTCGGAAAACGAAGCAGATGATGAAAATATTGATATTAAAGACGTGGAATTCAGATTACGAAATGATTCAAGACAAGTGAAGGTAACATTTTTATACGGAATTAAACTTCCGATTGCATCTATAGCGGTTTACGTAAGAATTTTGGCAAGTTGCCACTTAATTGTAATACACGCTAACAAAACGCTTTGGTTGTATGCAGGACTTGTTACATAAAAGTGCAACCCACGGTTTTGAAGATGTGACCATGCTTAAGGTCATTCTTTGTAGTGGACTGTATCCTCAACTTGCAGTCACTGATGAACATAATCAGTACAAAGTAAGACAGGAAATTCTTTTCTTTTTTCAAAATCAGATTCATCCGTTACTAATTTAATTCATTTTATTTTCCTGCAGACCGATGTTGATCAATTGTTCCATACCAAGGGGAAGGGATTTACTGTTTTACATCCAATGAGCGTATTTGCAAATCAGCCGGATGTGTTAGCTGTGAACGACAGCGACATCATCAATGTTGCCCATATGAATACAAGACTTACTATTAGTTCCAAACATCAGTTACTTTGCTACTTGTAAGTTATCTCATTGTCATCATATTTTATGACTATGACGTACTTTTATCGAGAAAATGTAATGAACCGTTGCGTTTTTAGAACATTGCTTGAAACGAATAAGCCATATCTTATGAATACGATGAGGATGCCAGCAGCGCAGACCCTGCTTTTATTCGCCCACTCCATTGACACAGATCCATTAATGACGCGTATAGTTTTCGATTCCTGGCTAGAAGTTGTGTTTACAGATTCTGCATCCGCCAGGCTACTACTTGTCTGTGCAATGGAGCTACGAGATTGGTGGTCCGAACTTTTAAGAAGCCGTTTGAAACAAAGTAATACGATAAGCTGCGTGAATGCATGCATGTCAATTTTTTTCTCACTGTGTCATTGAACCAGATGTATGAGTTAGTGCTGTGTTGTGAGCTATTTTTAACTTCTTGGTTGTTTACAGAGGACGATGATGATTATGAGCAGCCTGTTGAAAATTCAGCGGAAATGAAGAAGAGCAGAGAACTCAGCTTCCGAGTAGTCAAATTTTTGAAGGGTGAAACATTCTATACCATTCGTCGACTTCTGGCTGCTGACCAAAAAGATTTATACAACCGATATTCCTCTTTCAACATTCCCATCGAATGTGATGAGCATGAACTACGTTTTGAATCTGACTGGGATGTTATGCATAATCCTATGAAGGGGGGTCTGTCGTTGACTTCTTATCTAACTTATGGCTGGTGAGTGTTATAATGCCGATGCAATTCGCATGTAAGAATTCGGACGAAATACAATACAGTAATACAAAGAATTCATGTCTAAAAAATAATGTCTGCTCTGTACAATAGCCTATATGGAGATGACCCGGACCCTGAAGAATGGGCTTGCCCGATTTGCGATGCAACTCTTATGGGAATGCCCACTGAATTGCTTTGCCATCATGTGGAATGCAGGAAAAAGAAAGATTTAGGTACATTACATTTTTCTTTGTCTTATGTTTTACTTTATTCTAATGCAATACATTCTATAGCATTCATTAACATTTTATTTTTTAACAAATTACAACAGAGGAACTAGATACAGCGGAGGACGACGTAATAGCTAAACCTTTCACAAAAACATATTTTTGCGAAGCATGTCAGAAGGACTTACAGCTAACACCAATAGAAATACTTAGACATAAGAAAACTCACGTGAAGACTGAATAAACAAAATACGCAGCAAATTATTATATTACTATTCTTTTCTAAATCAAACCGCAGTTTGAGGTCCATATAATGATAATTTGTCCGCATCCACAGCATCTTGGCTTTCAACAACAGGATCACCGTATGACTTCAATGATAGTCGACTAGAACTCTTCTTCGCATGCAAACCATCACCGTCACCATCTCCTCCGCCGCCACCCATATCTATTCTACTTTTGGACAATGTCATCATATCACGAACTTCTGATAAGTCTAAATCTCGCAAGGGTACTTCAGGCTCCAAACCCATGTTCAAAACACCATACCAAAGTTGTGGAACCACGCGCTTGTCCAAAGGTAATCTAGCGTATGGGTTTTCACTCATCATTGACCTTAGAGCTTCTAGTGTGTAGTCTTTCCATGGAACTTCCCCATAAATTAGCTCCCACATAACACAGCATACTGAATAAACATCCGACGCTTTCGTCGGAGGACGCTTAGCTGTTATTAACTCTGGTGCTGCCCAATGACGGTACGTAGATAAATGGCTGTCAGATCTTATCAATGGATGCGTAGAGATTTGTACTGCTTCCGTGTTTGCTCCTATCGGGGTCATGTACTCAAAGCATCCCAATTTTGCACGATAATTATCCACCAGGAAAATGGAGTGCGAATTTACAAATCCATGTAGATATCCACTTGCATGTATGAAATCCAATGCCTCACATACCTATAAAAGTTGCAAATTAAAATTATAAGCGGTGGGTTCATATGTTCAATTTTTATACCAAGATATTATCTTTGTACTATCTAATAGTACTTAAAGTATGTACATATCATTATGTTTACCTGAGTAATCAAATCAGTGACATAACGAGAGCTCAGTCGTTTTAACTGATTGTACAAAACGAAAAACAGGGAGCCCAGTGGAACTTTTTCAAACACCAGAGAAATCGAGTCATAATTGTCAATGTGGCATACAGCAAGCAGCATCAGAATGTTCGGATGGTGTAATTTAACCAATGAATTTAACTCCGCAATAAGAATATCTGGTAAAGCATCTTCTACAGTACTTTTTCGCAGTTCCCGTACAGTTACCGACGTTTTCCTTTCAATCCACACCATTGGAACAAACGTACAAAATTTCCCACATATCCATGAAGCTGATGCATTTTCATCCTCCAGTTTTAAATCTGCAATTCCATTAATCAATGGTAGTCCAACAACTGCTCCACACCGTTGGTCATTTCCACCAAAATATACTCTACCATATCCAATTGGTACGAGGCCATGCTTCAGTTTAATTTCAGAATTATTAGCGTTTTTCATGGAAGGACCTCCATTTCCAAGGCATGGCAAAGAGAGCAAACGCGTGGGTGGCTTATCAGTACCGATTCTTCCTTCCCATTCCGATAGCATTTCCTTCCCGTCTGATTTGAAAGCGCATACTCTCGCTCCGTCCAAAATGTCTCTAATATTTCGTCTTTTGATCTCATCTTGCTGTTGAATTGCCCACTCAAACGTGGTTTTCTTTGAACTGTCTGTTAATCGAAGGTCTCCACCATACAATAGTAATAGCTTCAGAGACTTGGTACATCCAACATAGCAAGCTGCATGTACAGGAGTGCAACCGTCCGGATAACAACGAGCGTTTGGATTTGCTCCAAGTTCTAATAAAACTTTAACAACTTTGGTTTTTCCAAGAAGAGCTGCACAAAATATTGGAGGCTGGCCATCATTATTGTAGACGTCAACTAGTGTCCCACGCTTGATGTACTTGATAATTTTCTTGGGTTTATTCATAAGAACAGCCATGTGTAGACGGACAGTATCAGATCTTGTTTCTGACGTCGGCCAACGAACAACCGCTGGAGGCTTCTCTATGCTATTCTCCATTTCCAGGTCGAAAATTCTCACGGGAGTGACAGCGATAGATCAATTTACAGTTATCTTTTCAGAAAAATATTTATCGTTATGTTATTTCTTGTAATTAAATGAGATAGTTGGCTCTTGGTATTTTTTTTTGACGTTTCATCTTACCCCTCTAAAGACAATTTACGCTTTCCATTGGAAATGTCACATGTCACACTTTCATAGTTTTTCTACTTCAATAGAGTAATCTTAGCTGCGCTGCGTCACTGTAGAAGTCGTCATGCATGAAAGTCGATTCATATACCTCATACGCCGTTTCATATGCCCTTCCTTCCAAAGAAACTGAGAACTATCACAATCACGCTAAAGTTCTAATTTAGAATTAAAAATATACAAGGACTTAAATATCATATAATTAGCCCTTTTGATAACAATTTCTCATTACTACGTTCGGGAAAACTACATTTTATTATCGAATTTATAGCAGCAAGAGTACGTCCTAACAGACCACAGTGATAGTTGATAGTCATTCCACTCCAAAAATTTCACTTTTATCTTTCCATTAGACTACATGTGCTAGTTACGGCAAATATATGCAAAAGCGTTGATGATAAGCAATTTGGTTTAATTATCTTTTACCATGGTCGTAAATAATTTTCATCAGTTTGACATGCCTATCGCTTCCAGTTCCAGTCCTCATTTAAGTTAATCCCTCTTAAAACTCATGGATTTAATATGTACAGCATGCAAGATGCAACTGGCATATCTGCCAAAATGTGAAATAGTGAAAAATGGTCTGAAAACGATTTAGCCCTTTGTCTTCACATGAACCCCACTCCATAATAGCGACTCTAACTCTTCCTGTATAGAACAAATTTTTAAAGATTTGAATTTAATTCAAATTTAATCAGCGAGTTGGCTGGCTGTAACTTTGATCAGAAAATAATTTTGATTTGCTTAATCGACTAATTTTGCATTAATGCCGGCTAAAAATGCAATCATAAGCTCATAACTTTTAAGTAAATTACCATTCAACAATTTTATCATCAATTTCATTCTTCCATTACACATTCAACATTACATATGAATGCGATGATGTCTGGTGGTGACCCAAAGAAAAGAAAAATATAATCCAAACATCTCAGTCGCTTTCATTCACTAATCATAAAAAAATCACTCGCTGACTGATCTTATGAAAAAACCATTTCATTCAGTTTTTATTGATTATAGATGCTATCTTAATCTTCTTGACTAGTATTTTTTTTATACAGAACGGATTGCATTCAAACGAAAGAGTAAAAATTATTGTCATTTGTCAAAACATTTTTTGTCATCTTTGGATACTGATACTTCATTTCATTGTGTCATTTAATAATCGATCTCGATCGTTTCATGTGTTTGAACTCCAACCTCCAACACATCATATCACAGCATTTTTCCACAAAATATTTAGCACTTTGGTTGGTATTTAGAATAGGCATTTAAATTCAAATCGAAAGAAGGCAGAAGTATTCATGAATGATGAATATTAATCCGGATCGGGAGGATGGGTAGATGGATCATCATTTTCATCATGATAAAATATCGACCATGGTATGTGGTATTGGTATATAGCATAGCATGGCATGAGTATAGTATGGGTATTCATCGTATGGTTTGGTTATTAATTATGTTGTGTGTGAAGAATAGAATGAGAATGACTAAAATTTTAGAGAAAATTGGATGAATTCTGGGAACTCCAGCAGCCATTCCAGCGTTTCGTGAGTTTCAGTTTCATTACTCATGATGATGGAAAATGCAAATATCTAGTCAAGGCAAGGATATCAGTTGACACATTTGTAGTCCAAGTCAGACAGTCACAGTCACATGCATAGCCACATTGAAATTCAATTTAATGCAATTTAAATATTTTCTGCTGCGCCTCGTGATACTCCGAAATTGAGTTATAAAAATTTGTTCTTCTTGGTCCTTTCTTGACTGTCGTGGCGTGGCATGGCATAACCTTGAGTAAATAATTAGCTTCAAAGAAACGAAGCCATTCAATTCTAAATACCTGTGAAAACTCAATACAATTACAATCAACTGTGTTCACATTGTTTCACCTTACAGCTCCCGATTTGGTCTCAAGAAGCATAGCCTAAAGAAGCCTAATATGCATATTTATGCATCTACCTCCTCCGCATCAAGTTACTTAACTGGTCATAATAGTCATAAATACAGAAGATAGCATAGTCATAAATATCACTTGAAAAAAAACTGTCCTCAATTTATTGAAAAAATGCAGTTCTTTGTCTACCTCATAAAACTTCTAACTTAACTTGCGAATTGGATTGGAATGGAAGCTATTATTTACAAGCTACAGGATAAAAATGAGGATGAATTTTCTTTTACGATGGTTTGAAGTTTGAAAAAAAAACTAAATTAATTTTAGCTTTTAGCTTAGCAAGTAAGCAGTCAATACTTAAATCACAACCGACCCCCACAGAATGAATTCATTTTCTTAGCCATCTAATCTAATCGCATGTAGTGAATAAAGCCAAAGCATTGATTTTGTTTGTCCATCAGTATCAAGTATCACATCACGCGCTGTCACGCGCTGTGTGTATGCATTTGCTTCATTTTAGCATCGAACTACTAACGCAAAGTTGCTCTGTTCTTTGTCTCTACTACTCTCTACTCAATAATTCTAGTCGTCTTGTTTTTTTTAAATCTTCTCACACGTCATTTTTGTTTGTGATTTCTATTCCCAGTATTAGATCGCGATCGTATCGTCGTAGTAAGCAAACCAAATCAAGGGATTTGGTAAAAAAAGGTAATATGCGTCATCATGAGTTTAGTACATGACTTTACTTTGGTTGCATGCATTATGCACACGGAAAGTTGTGAGTTCTGAATAACAAAAAAAAACACATTTTAATATGAAAGTTGAAAGTATGTAATGTATTTAGAATTCCTTCACAATTTGTCCTGTGTCCAACTCCAGTCCATAGCCATAGCCATAAAATTATTTTAGGACTAAGATTAAGTACAATGCAAAATGCAATCATGAATGCAATGCAATTATTACCTACTTGTCTATTGAAATTCAACAAGCAATTTAATTAGCAAAGTTAAAGCTAGCAAATAAGGTGTACAGTGTACATGTAGCGTTTTGTTTTAATAGATGTGATGTAAGTACAAAGTACAAGTACAATGCAATGTTGTTACTTTTTGTCTATACAGTTGTTCTTTCAATGCAACTAGAATGTGATGATGGTAATGAGACTGATGATAAATTACTAACTATAAGCAGTGTACTGGGGTCAGGTCATGAAGGTAACACGAATTCCAAGTGCAAATGATGGTAATGATAATAAAAGCATTTCCTCGCAAAATATATTATGCGCGTTTAGTTCAGGGGTCTATAAACGTTCACGCAAATATTGAACGATACAATGACTTATGAAAAATATGCATGTCTGAATTACTGACTTCCAACCAACCAAGTACGATGAAACGTTAAATTGAACGAGTGGTGTAAACTGTACACCGTAGTTTAGCAAGCATTGATGATGATGTTTTCGAGAGAGACGCAGCTTATTCCACAACATATTTTCACATTCACAATCATTAAAGATAATGATGATGAAACAAACAAACAAACAACATAGCATGAACGAAAGTTGAACGTACATTAGGTTACGTAGTGAGTAAATGATAAAGTCATAATCATGAGATCATGAGAGCAAAAAAAACGTTATTTTTTCAGAAGGCAAAGTCTTTGTGCTTTATGCGTTTTGGTCACAATTTTGTCATAAACTATTATGCATCAAGTACAGAACAAGGCAAAAGGTAGTTAGTTGTTCGGTTAGTTATAAGATTTTTTGATTATCTTATCGCTTGTCATGATTTCTGTACATTTAGCTTATGCATGTATGCATGGTTTATGTACAAAAAGTACAAACAGTACAAACTGCACAAACATCCAAAATCCCAAGTTATAATATGCTGCTGTTGAAATAAATACTGACTCACTGACTACTATTGGTGCACTGTCTGTCTGTCAGTCTATGGTACCCTCATCTCCGCTTCATTAATCATTCTAGCCTTTGTCTGTATTTGTATTATAGTTACTATTCATTCCACAGCACAGTAACATCGTATGTATTTGAATTAACCCTTTAGCCAGGAGTTCTTCGACTGTGGAAAAGGGGTTGTAATGGTTGTCAACGCTTGTGAATTGTCTTATCAATGGAGGAAATAATATATTTTTATATCAACAAAATGGAGCATAATTTTTATGGTACTACAAAATGCATGGTAACTTGTACCAGTATATGGCCTTCGTACTGGCGAAGTAGTTTTTGTTATTACATACTAGCCGTGGGAGCATATTTGGCAAGCAGAAGATGAAATGTAGTAAAAACTAGGCACTTGACATAACTATTTTTGAACAAAACGTGACACAATTTATTTCTACAAATGCTACATTTTTTAACAAAACAGAATTCCTAATTAACAGTACAACTAACAATTATCAATTTTAAAAATCCATAAGTACACGCAATTACCTTGTGGAGTTTGATTACTAAATTTTCAATAGTGAATTTTCGTATGGTAACTTTCAAAACAAGGAACAATACACAAGGGTACATCACAATTCTTACACATGTATGTAGTCCTCCGTTCCTTACCATTTTTCTTACAAACAACGCATCTTCGTTTTGTCCCCTTTCCTGGTGCAACGCAGCGTCTTGTCAAACGATCGTCACAAATTGCCTCTGTGTTGACTTGCCTAACTTTAGTCTGGAACGTGATTCCGCCAGTAGATTGAATGAGTTCACGTACTAAATTCATACGGAACTCCAAAAACGATTTCATGGGACTAACGGAACGCATCATAACAAAAGCATTGTAAATGTACAATTCAAGGAGGCGGAAGAACATCTTTGTGGGCCTATGAATGGATAAAGAGAATAGTTGCTTAAATTCTAGGTATCATCAACTAATAATATAAAAGTATAAACCTTCACTATTACAATACCATTTCATAGTTTTCCGTTCAGTATCATAATATCCTATGAACATATCTGCCTGATCTGTGCCTCGTGCATTTTTGTTGTATTCACAAATAGTTTCCAATTTCCTCTTCACCACTCCACGGGCATTGCGAGTTTCCACAATATTGTGGGACTGTCCAGTTGAAATTATTCTTACGATTCTTTTGTCCCGCCAATATTCCAACATGATGTCATGGCCTTCCTTTTCGCATGAATAAGCAATTATTTCATCCTTCTTGAGTTTCGGAGCCTTTGGTGTGAATTTCCTCCCGTTTCGTAACGTTCCACATAAATAAGTTTTATGCAAAAGTAATTTTTCAGCAACAACAGGTGAGGTAAAATAGTTATCTGCGAAAACAGTACGAAATTTTCCAAAATACGGTTCGCACAACTCTAACAGAACTGAGCCGCCATGTCCAAACTGGGTCTTGCTGTACTTTGGTTCTGAGATGTCATCCTTTCCAACATAAATAATACTGTTCACAACAAACTTCGTGGCTTCATCGATGAGGGAGTACGATTTTATTCCAAATCGGTTCCGTTTTGAAGGGATATACTGCTTAAAGCTGAGTCTTCCTTTCAACTTCGTAAGACTTTCATCCACGGACAAACCTTTTGAAGGAACGATAAGACTTCCAAAATGTAGCATTGCTCGCTCCCAGAAACCCCTTATCTTTCTCAATTTGTCCCTCGCATCCTCTTCAGTCTCTTCCTGATCATTACAAAGGTGTAGGTAACGCTGTATCTCAAAGAAACGATCCGATGACATGATTTGGGGTATTATGAGACTTCGTAACATCGGATCCTTTGCCCAGTAGCTTGTGAGTTCAGGCTTGTTGTCAATCCCCATCAGTATTCTGATACTTAGGTATCTAACCATTTCATTATGAGTTATCTGCCTAAAGTTCTGCTGTCGCCTGGAAGGATTTTCTGCCATTGTTATTACTTTATCAGCGTAGGAGTTGCTTTCATGGACTAGTTCCTCCATCATATCTTGGGGAAATGTTGTTTTCCAAAAATCGAGCTCCGTCATCGATCCCAACAGTGGAATGGTCCAACCTGATCCTGATTGATCAAAGGGTTCTGGTGTCGTTCTACTTGGACGTTCTTGCCATTCAAAATTGGGAGCAGGTGGAGGGGTGGGAATTGTTAACAAGGTTGAGTGGGTTCCTGTTGAAAACAAATAAACAGAATACTGTCATCTTTCTAATTCGTTATCTATTAAAGTGCCCAAGTTTTATAAAATTTACCTGCTAAAGTCCTATTGTATTCATCAACCATGCTATCCGTAAAGAGCTCCTCCGAATTTTCATACTGCGTGCTCGTTAGTGGACCCGGACGAACTCCTGAAGCCAATGCAAATGATTGACTGCTGTTTGGCGTGAGAAGCCACCTACCCCTTCCGGATATCGACTCCGCATCAGAGTCACTCTGATAACTGTCGATCATCCTTATCCGCCTGAATTGCTCCATTATGACTTATTTGTATTTTTAGTAAGGGCGAAATACACAAAATAGTAGAAGGCCTTTTTGTTCCCGAACCACGGCTGTTACTGGTCACTACCTTGGGAATTTTGGTACTGTGCCAGTGGAAGTAAAATAAAATACAACCACTTGAAGTTCCCAAGCCAGCTGACAGCCATTTGCAAGTATGCACTAAAGTGTCGCTACCACGACAATGCCCGGACCATATTGGGAACTAAAGTCCCCATGCCGAAGGAAACTCATGGATTGTGTGGCATTTTAGGAACTCTCCCAAGGATTCACCTTTGACACGGTGACCCTTTTCGGCACCCTGCCTAGCCAACGGGTTAAGATTCGATTTTAAAACACTGAAAATTTGCAGTAAAAATTGGTACAAGTTTTCTCAAAATTGATACGAATTACCATTTAAAACGTTTTACATTGAAAAAAATAGATTACAAATTTAAACTGTTTTAGCTCGTCTTATATTGCTGTAGAGAGGTAGTAGAAATATTATTGTACAATTGTATCTTCTTACCATAATTTATTTCGAGCTCATCATAAAATTCGTAATTTGTAATTCGAAATCGAAAACTGACAAATACAATACAAAATACGAGGTTTGGGTTAGCATTTGTTTTGCTACTTTGATACACTGTTTATGAACAACAAAAGTACGACAACGCAATGAAGTTGAACAAGCGTTTGGCTTATTTTTGCAGAAGAGTCTAAAATCTCAATCTCTGTATTGCCTATTTCTATGTATGGCATTTAGAAACAGGGAAGAGAAGAAGAATTCTCTTGACCTGTATGGGCATAAAAGCTTTAAAAGTATTATATTACGGCATATACGCGTCTTTGTGTGGTAATTGTGCTGAGTAAAGTCTACGTTGCGTTGCAACGTTTGCGTCTGTCTTTTTTTTCTTTATGTACGTTGCTTGTTAGCATTAGCATCGGGGATACGACGACGGATACGATATCTATATGATACACAGAGTGAATACTCTTCGTGTGCATTCTCTGTTCTACTTACATTTTTTATGTATAAAACCACCCACCACCCAACCCCACTTTACAACACACGCAAAGTAGCTTCTAGAAACACAGGCACCAGGCACAGACAACGCAACGCAACGAATGAGAACAAAAGCGAAAAAGGATTTTCTGTTCCCTTCTCACTCAGTAACAAGTGTATATTGCCATCGCAACAACGGAACGCCACCATTACCATTTGAGCTCTTGGAAGGAAAACTGCGTACTAAAACGTAATTAGCAACTTTTAACTTGGTTGTAAGGCCATCATCGCAGTTAATTTAGTGAAAGGATCTCGACTAGAAAAGTTGAAACTGTTACATAATTTTGGTGAGATATTTAGACAATAATTTATTTGAAATTTAAAGATTTTGGGTGTGCCATCATCATATTTCGAAAAACCAAAAAATATTGTGTTAATAACAAGTTAAAATATTTGTCTGTTATTTTCGTACAGATATCTACCCAGTAATCAGCACTTTGAGCAACGCAAATCATCAGTTATTATCGGATTATACAAAAGAAAAAGGGTAAGTACATTTTTTTTTTACTTAACTTGATGTTAAGTTTAGTAATTAAACGTAGAGTAGTAATTAAATATAGGCATATGGCAGAGCATTAACTAATAATTTCTTCTTGATTTTTGTAGATTCATCATGCAAATCTTTGTGAAGACTTTGACTGGCAAAACCATCACGTTGGAGGTGGAGCCATCTGATACTATTGAAAACGTAAAGGCAAAGATCCAGGATAAGGAGGGAATCCCCCCAGACCAACAGCGTCTCATCTTTGCTGGAAAGCAACTTGAAGATGGCCGTACCCTCTCCGACTACAACATTCAGAAGGAGTCAACCTTGCACTTGGTGCTCCGTTTGAGGGGAGGTATGCAGATTTTTGTGAAGACCCTCACTGGCAAGACTATCACCTTGGAAGTTGAGCCCAGTGATACCATCGAGAACGTCAAAGCCAAGATTCAAGACAAGGAGGGAATCCCCCCAGATCAGCAACGTCTCATCTTCGCTGGAAAGCAACTTGAGGATGGACGTACACTATCCGACTACAACATCCAGAAGGAGTCCACCTTGCACTTGGTGCTCCGTTTAAGAGGTGGAATGCAGATTTTTGTTAAGACCCTTACTGGCAAAACTATTACTTTGGAGGTGGAGCCAAGTGACACCATCGAAAATGTCAAAGCCAAGATTCAAGATAAGGAAGGAATTCCCCCAGACCAACAGCGTCTCATCTTTGCTGGCAAGCAACTTGAGGATGGACGTACACTCTCCGACTACAACATCCAGAAGGAGTCGACCTTGCACTTGGTGCTCCGTTTGAGAGGTGGAATGCAGATATTTGTTAAGACTCTCACAGGCAAGACCATTACATTGGAAGTTGAACCCAGTGACACGATTGAAAATGTTAAGTCCAAGATCCAAGATAAGGAAGGTATTCCCCCAGACCAACAGCGTCTCATCTTCGCTGGCAAGCAACTTGAGGATGGGCGCACCCTCTCCGACTACAACATCCAGAAGGAGTCCACCTTGCATTTGGTGCTCAGGTTGAGAGGAGGAATGCAAATCTTCGTGAAGACCTTGACTGGCAAAACCATCACCCTCGAGGTGGAACCTAGTGATACCATCGAGAATGTCAAGGCTAAGATTCAAGATAAGGAAGGAATTCCCCCAGACCAACAACGTCTCATCTTCGCTGGGAAGCAACTTGAAGATGGAAGAACTCTCTCTGACTACAACATCCAGAAGGAGTCTACCTTGCATTTGGTGCTCCGTTTGAGAGGAGGTATGCAGATTTTCGTCAAAACACTCACTGGTAAAACCATCACTTTGGAGGTCGAGCCAAGCGATACCATTGAAAATGTGAAAGCAAAGATCCAAGATAAGGAAGGTATCCCACCAGACCAACAGCGTCTCATCTTCGCTGGTAAACAATTGGAAGACGGTCGTACTCTTTCCGACTACAACATTCAGAAAGAGTCAACCTTGCATTTGGTGTTGCGTTTGAGGGGAGGTATGCAAATCTTCGTCAAGACTCTCACTGGAAAGACCATCACCTTGGAGGTGGAACCTAGCGATACCATCGAGAACGTTAAAGCCAAGATCCAAGACAAGGAGGGAATCCCCCCAGACCAGCAGCGTCTTATCTTTGCTGGTAAACAACTTGAGGATGGAAGAACTCTCTCTGACTACAACATTCAAAAGGAGTCAACTTTGCACTTGGTGCTCCGTTTGAGGGGAGGTATGCAAATCTTCGTGAAAACCTTGACTGGCAAAACCATCACTCTTGAGGTGGAACCATCCGACACCATTGAGAATGTCAAGGCTAAGATTCAAGACAAGGAAGGAATCCCCCCAGATCAACAACGTCTCATCTTCGCTGGCAAGCAACTTGAGGATGGGCGCACCCTCTCCGACTACAACATCCAGAAGGAGTCGACCTTGCATTTGGTGCTCCGTTTGAGAGGAGGTATGCAGATCTTCGTGAAGACCTTAACTGGCAAAACCATCACTCTTGAGGTGGAACCTAGTGATACCATCGAGAATGTCAAAGCTAAGATCCAAGACAAAGAAGGCATTCCTCCAGACCAACAGCGTCTTATCTTTGCCGGAAAGCAGCTCGAAGACGGCCGCACCCTTTCAGATTACAACATTCAAAAGGAATCAACCCTCCATTTGGTATTGCGATTGAGAGGAGGTATGCAGATCTTCGTAAAGACCTTGACTGGTAAAACCATCACTTTGGAGGTTGAACCAAGCGATACCATCGAGAACGTTAAAGCCAAGATCCAAGACAAGGAAGGGATCCCCCCAGATCAGCAGCGTCTTATCTTCGCCGGAAAGCAGCTCGAAGACGGCCGTACCCTTTCCGACTACAATATCCAAAAGGAGTCAACCCTCCATTTGGTATTGCGTTTGAGAGGTGGAATGCAAATTTTCGTCAAGACTCTTACTGGGAAGACTATTACCCTGGAAGTTGAACCTTCCGATACAATTGAGAACGTGAAAGCCAAAATTCAGGACAAGGAGGGAATTCCTCCAGATCAGCAGCGTCTCATCTTTGCCGGTAAGCAACTTGAGGATGGAAGGACCCTTTCTGACTACAATATCCAGAAAGAGTCCACCTTGCACTTGGTGCTCAGGCTTCGAGGAGGTTGTTAAGTATTTTATTTAAAAAAAACTCTGATTGTACAACATAGAAACATTTCCATCTTCAAATCCAATGAATTGTAGTAGTGCGGCACATTTTAGATTAAATTTTTTGCAATGGATTTTTTTTACATCACCCATGTCTTTGTTATAGTATATGTTTTCAAAATTGTGCGTAAAATCATTGTATGGTGTATTAATCAAAATGAACTTCTAAAACCAATAAAAATCACACCTTATTCTGCTTACTTTTGCTGTTATACTTCGACTTTATTTTTATAAGATAATACTATAATTTAAGAACATGTACATGATTTAATTGACTGCATATCTTTTTAAAACTCATAGTTATACATCTCTAAGCACTAGCATATATTTCAAATAAAATTAAACTTGCATCCAGGAATCAACAATTTGCAATCACCGAAAGAGAAAGTTAGCAATCAGCACGAAAGTAGGCGACTCACACAAGCAGTGCACACTATCGGCAAACCGGGTCAATATTTCACTTGAGCATTTAGGGGAATAGGGTCTCTTGTAGTTGCTCGTCCGTTGCACAGAATGCAGAACTGGCTATGAACTGTTTATCAAGCCACCCACATCAAATCATTTCTCTCAAGAACAGCTTGCTTTCTTCGAAGTCTTTGGGTATTTTAAATAGGGCAAAATGGAACTCCATTTAGACTTATGTTGTTCCAGTAGTAGCGAACGAGTGCTCCATGTTCATGTAAGGTAACCCCAACAGACAATAGCGAGCAGTAAGTCAGTCTTTCTCTATCCTTCAATCTGGCTCGGTTGTTACATATTTCTACTGATCACTTACTTGGGTCTTTCTTATGGGCAAACGGAAAACAAAGTAAAGTTCACTTCCAAGCGGCACCTCGTTTGATATCATCAACATCATCATTTCGTAGTTTCTCATGTTCCACTTTCAATCATCATCATGATGAAATTTCATTTCTCGGTATTGATCAATTGTTCACACTTCAGTAAAATTAAGATAAGTGCATAGTATCTGGGGAAAGCTTGGATGTTTTTTATAGCATTGGTTCTTTCATTTATCAAACTGTGCTAGCGAAAGTTGAAAGGTGTTGTTTCAAACTGCTGGTGTTTCATAGATAAAACCTAAAACTACAAATTAGCTCTCTCGTGATTAATCTAATGCGCTGAGTTGTGAAGGTAAATTATTTGCTCTGTTGTCTGCTAATTGGACTTTTCCTTACTTAAAAAAGGTGAGTGTGTATTATGGTCTATGTGTTTAATAGTATAAAACTATTTAAGGTACATTATTACTATTAAAGTACCCATTTAATTATGATTTCTTTGATACTTATGCATTGGATATTTTAATTTATGACATCATATCAAGAACGTAGTTTTGTTATTGTATTCACACAGCATATTGACGATATAATCATACATACATACGGTCATCCATGTGGTACATTGACAAGCATATTCACTTTTATTTGTAAATTGGCAATGCTCGTGATTGATTGATTTTTTTATATTCTTTCAAATAAGGCATCTTTCATAGACAATCATTCATCCCTTTTTTCAATTCACTTATTAGATTTAATTTATTTTAACAAATGGGAAATTTTCTATGCATTATCCAGGATTGAATGGTTTATTTGTTATTTAGCATTTAATGAGTCCTTAATAATTTTATTTTAATTGTTCATCCAACATTGCATGCATAAAAATTTAAGTATCATTCTGTTTTCTGTTATAAAATTCTAACGCACTAAACCCAGTTGATCATTTCACTGATTTCAAATTTCATATTGATTAAAATCAAAATCACCTAACTAATTGGAAATTATATTACACGAAAATATCATGCATTTAATAGAATACAAGTGTGTACACATACATGGTTCACTTTGCTTATTACACTCCGCGTCGGCTAAGCACGGCATCTCACTCATAAAGACGTGTATATCATA